>PVKH010005424.1:0-15837 GCA_004027955.1 Chaetophractus vellerosus | reverse complement strand
GTGGTATGCCGGCGCCCTATCCACTGGGCTATCGAGCCGGCCCCTATCCTCTATTTCTAAATCCATCTAATTTATTCTTCAATAATCATCACCTGCAATTTTAACTATGCTTTTAATTTTTAAAATCATTTCATAACAAAGAAGGTATTTTTAAGTATAATACCCAGAAATAAAAAATAAAAAGTTAATAAAAAATGAAAATTTTCTACTTGAACAAAACATGATAAAAAAAAGTCAAAAGAAAAACCAATAAAACCAGAAAAAAAATAAAATTTATGTTGGGAAAAGAAGCTAAATTACATGTACTTATGTATAAATTCATAGTTACTTATATATGTTTACAAATATATCTAGATACGTGTATTTACATATGTACATATAGCTGGATATCTGATTAAAATCTCAAAAGAGCAAAATCCAGGTGTCACTATGTCTGAGTTCCTTTCTGGAGGCTCTAGGGGAGAGACTTTTTCCTTGCTCATTCCAATCCCTGCAGCTGCATGACGCCCCTGTTTCCTTGCTGGTTATTAGTGGAGGGCCATTCCCAGTTTCTAGAAGCTGTTGCATTACTTGACTTGCAGTGTTCTTCCTCCATCTTTAAGCTAGGAATAGCAGGTGGAGTCTGCTACATGAATGCCTTTGAGCTGAAGCAGACTAGTAAAATAGGGAATCAATATACAGATCTAGAACCTGGCAAAAAGTCCATGTGGACATCAACACCCCTAAGATGGCTGCTGGAAGACCCTCACAAGAACTCCCATTCAGAACGACATTTCCTCTGGAAGCCAAGAGAAGCTCCAGACATTGTCCAGGGACCTTATCATTGGGCCCTCCCAGGGGATTGATGCATGGGGTAATCAATCAAAACAGTAAACAGCTGGAACACCTCCCCTTCCCTTAGCAAAGGGGTGGAATAATTAATGGTTCAAAAGAAAAGTGGGGAAGTGAACCAGTCCTATCCCAGTGCCTGATCATGCCCTATTCTGGCCTTCTTCTCTCCCTCCTGGATCAATACACAAGTAAACCTGGGCATTTATAATCTATAATGGGGAATTAAAGTCTGTAAATCAGCCCTCTTTATCACTCTTCAGCCCCTTCCTCTCTACCTGGGACCCATGATCTGTTATTTTCTCCCATTTCTCTTCCCTCCCTACCTTAACAAATTACTGGCCTAATTAACCTGACTTGCTATTGAAATTCATTTCTTGTAGCTTAGCCAAGAATCTAGAAAAAAATCCACCAACAGAGCCAGTCTGCTTCCTTTTTCACAGCATCTTTCTGACTTTCTGTTTTCCTCTTCCACTTTTAAGGACCCATCGAATCACATTCAGCCTACCCAGATAATCCTAGGACATTATCCGTATTTTTAAAGTCTGTAACTTTAATTTTATCTGCAACCTCCCTTGTACCATGTGACAAAACAAATCAGCAAATCCCAGGGTGAGGACAGTTTAGGGGAGACTATTCTTCTAGGAGACATTACTCTGCCTACTAGAACAATATAATATATTACCATTTTACCACTTGTGTGGAAAAATATAACTAACATTCAGTTATGTAAAGAATATCTCTGAAAGAAGGCATCAGGTCTGTAAGGAGGAGATAGATATTTTTCGATATTTATCCTTAGTGTATACTTGTACATTTTGAATATGTTTTGAGGATAAATATGTGTGTGTGTGTGTCTGCATGTGTGTATGTATATATATATATATATATATTTGTCCAGATCTGTCTTCCTACTAATGCTGTAAAGACTAACAGAGACTATTTGAAAGATGGTCCAGTAGTATGCCTTAGTAGTTCCAAGAATAGAAAAATCATGAACTATAAAGAAGCACAGAATATCCTAAAAGATGGCAGGAGAGAGGATCTAGATTATTTTTTAAATCAAGAATATCTTTAAGGGGGCCGGCTTGATAGCCCAGTGGATAGGGTGCCGGCATACCACATGGGAGGCCCCGGGTTCGATTCCCAGGGACCTCTCCTAGCGGGCAGACCACCTTGAGAATGGCAAGCCGCCATGGGTGGGCCAGAGCCGCCGTGGGCAGGGCAAGAAGCTGCCACGGACATGGCAAGAGCCGCCACGAGCAAGGCAGGTCGCCCGCGGATGGAGCGCAGCCAGCCACCCGCGAACTGAATCAAGCGCCGGCTGTGAACGGACGCAGAGACGTCCCACAAGCGGGGAAAGCCGCGCCTGCTCAGTGACCACTCTCGTCGCGTCGCCGCAGCGGGGGGAAGGGGAGATATGTAATAAAATAAATAAATCTTTAAAAAAAAAAAAGAATATCTTTAAATAGGAATAAAACTTGAATTTAATACTTTTGCATATAAATACTATTATCTGGGTAGGCTAAAGTGATTAGATGGGCCCTTAAAAATGGAAGAGGAAAGCAGAAAGTCAGAAAGATACTGTGTAGAAGGAAGGCAGCAGACTGGCTCAAAGGCATGCATGTAGAAAACTCCACCTGCTATTCCTACCTTAAAGACGGAGTAAGGGCACAGCATGTAAAGTAATGCAGCAGCTTCTAGAAACTGCCTGGTCATTTGGCAGCAATGATCAATGAATAGTACCTCCTTATCCATGAGTAAAGGCAGAAATGAATTAAAGTAAGGAAATTATCTAAGACCTGTCATCCTTCCTATGTACATGTAGTTTTTTTTCTTTCTTTCTTTTTGTACATGTAATTTTAAACAATTTAATGAGAAAACATGTAAAATTTATATGTACTCAGAAATAAAGGGTACAAAGAATTGGAAGTCCAGATTAGGCAGATAAATAATTGAATAATTTTTAAAAACGTAGTTTAGAGAAGCATATTTGAATATATTGGACAAGACACAAGTCAGTGAAACAATTGGGATATACAGAGAAATTATGTGTCATTGAATTAGCATATGTAGCAAAAAGAGAATAAGGCTATGAAAAAATTGTCATACATGTTAAAGGGTCCCTTAAAAGTAATTATGTGGTCAACACAGAGGGATTGGTATTTGATGGACAGAAAGAAGCCAAAATGTGAAAATGAAGAAGGAAAAAATGCAATGGTAAAGTTTGGAAAGCATGTAAGAATGGTTACACAAAAAAGGAAACATATTAATTTCCCAAATGGGGATATGGTCCTCCTTCTCCTCAAAGTTCCCAAATATCCATAAGGAAAGGATGCAGTTAATGGAGTTTGTCATTTTTCATTGGGGTTTTTATATTCTTCTTGCCTTGTAAGCTTTTCGGAGGTCTCAAATGTCTGTGGCCCCATAGTATTCTAAGATCATTTTTCTGGTAATGTATTTTAACCAGCTCCACTTCCTTTTTACTTTTTTTAAAAGATTTATTTTACTTGTTTATTCCCCACCCCCCTTATTGTTTTCACCCCACTGTCAGCTGTTTGTATGCTCATCTTCTTCTTTTTTTTAGGAGGCACTGGGAACCAAGCCAGGGGACCCCATGTGGGAGGGAGGCACCCAATGGCTTGAGCCACCTCCACTCCCCAGCTCCACTTTCAAGCTTTGAAAGGCTGATCCTCAGAAGTAGAAGAGGGAACTATGCTAATAAATGGGTAGTTATCAATGGAAAATAGGAGCCTAATTGAGCAGGTTTTAGGGTCAACTTTCTACTGTAATTTGCAGTCTCTTCCAAGAGACCTTTTGTGTATAAAGGGAGGAAATAGAGTGATATAATCGGAAAGCAGCTCACATCTGACACAGGGATAAAGAAAAAGCTGGGACTGAGGAAAGCAGCATTATTGTGATATTTAATAGTTACATGGCCATGTTTTGAAAAGCAGATAATGACTATAATTGGTGTGGGAGTTATTCCTAAGTTTTTGACTATATTGAATTTCTAGTGTGAAAGGAGTGCTCAAGTAAAAATGAAACATGAATAAAAAAACACTTAATATAAATTGAGAGGCATTAAAATAATGCCTGAAAAGAGATGAAAGGACATAAAAAAAGCCTACAAGAAATATATTCAAAGAAGGCATATCAAAGGAATTACTTAGCTTAAAATAATATAAATAAGGAAGAAGATATTAAAATTCTTTAAACAAGAAGAATAAAGGTGGAAGAGGTCCTTAAAAAAAAGTCATGCACATAGTCTCAACCTTTTTTTTCATTTTGAAGTTTCTGCCTATCTCAAATCCTTTCCTCACTCTTTCCCTGCTGTGTTCTATGTTTCAAGGGTTCTGACCTCAGCAGGTTTCAATCTAGATATTCGTGTCTATAGGTTTCTGGGTGGATTCAATCAAGATGGGATGCTTGCAGAACGTTTTGAGGGGATGGAGGCCTCCCGCTGTTGCTGCTGTCTGGTTTCCACTTTTCACTTTCCACTTGCATTCCTGTGGACTCTGCATCCTTCCTGATGGACAACTATGGATTCAAAGAATTGAGGACATGTCTTAAGGGGCCTTTCAGGCCAAGAATATTTTCAATTTAATATTTTCATTTTGTTTGTCAGACAAAATGCCTTACTTAGAACTCTGAGACTAAAGATAAAATCTCTCTAAAGATAAAACAGCACAGAACTAGTATTGACATGTGATTTCAGTACAAATATTTGAAGATTTATTTGTTATATTGAATGACAAGCATGCTGTGTTTTTCCTGGGTAGTGAAGAAAGAACAAAAGCATAAAATATATAAATGTTGTTTTAGCATCAAGTGAAAGCCAAACGATATAATGGCAAATTAAATTCTCCAATAGAAGGAAAATAACGAAAGATAAACAGCAACAAAACCAACTTAAAAAAGCATAGCCTTCTCTAAGGCAAAATTAAGAGTGGAAATAACTCTAAGATCCTATTTTATTCTAAGTACTTCAAAGTACTTTTTCTTTAATATTTCGTCTTTTACAAAAAATAAAGCCATGTACTACCTCATTATACTATTTTCTTTCTCTTATCTAGTGCCCTAACAGCCAAGCAAGCAAATTGGAAGTAGAGCTAATCTTAAGGAGATAAAAGTATATTGATCATATGGGGCATAAATATCAGCTTTGGAATTTAACTCATTGAGCCTATACGAAATAAAAGGTTTTATAAAAAGTATTGTATACTTTCAATGAGGAGCATATGCTAAACAGTTGAAGACACTGTATATATATATATGTTGCATTGCAGTAAACCTGACGTGACATAAATGGTATAGAAAACTCTGTATAATAATTTTATTTTTATTGAAAAGTAAAGCATATATATTTGAAAAGAAATAAGCACACTTTAGACAATAATTGTGAAATGTTACACCACATACCCTCCATCCAGGCTAAAAACTAGAAGACCCTCATGGCCCAGAAGCCCTATACACCTCCCTCCTGATTTCACTCTTTCTCAGTTCCTTCTTGAATAAGTCAGTGTACGCTACTTGCCATACCCAACACCCCCATGACTGTGCCACACAGTCTTTCAGAAACCAAGTTCCTTTCATGTGGACTTCATCTTCCAGTGTAAAATTGGCACTATTTCTTCCTGAAATTTTTGGAAGAATTTTTTAATCAATCCATTTGTTGCTAGAACCTTCTTTGTAGGAAGTGTTAAAATAATGCAAACAATTTTAGATATATAGAGGATGATTTGTATTTTGTCAATTTTGGCAAGTTGTGTATTTAACAAATTTTCCATTTTATCAAAATTTTCAAATTTAATGGAATAAATAATTTCTTATCTATTAAATACCTGTACATTTTGTTTTGGTGTCCTTTTCTTCCTTTATTTGGTAATTTTTGTTTTCTTTCTCTTTATTTATTTTTTTTTATTCTTTGATTTTCTTTTGAGATTTATCAATTTTATTAATATGAAAATTTGGAACTTAGTCGAGTCCTTTCTATTGAACCTTTGTTTTCATTTCATTATTTTCTGCTCTTATCACTTTTATTCTGCTTTGTTTTTTATTAACTGTCTTTTACTATCTTCTTGAAATAGAAACCTTGGTCATTGATTCTCAGCATTTCTTCCTTTCTAATATATGCATTAAAGCAATAAGCACTGCTTTAGTTGCACATCAAGATTAAAATTTTTCATCTTTTCATCAGCATTCATTCAAAATATTATCCACTTTTGATTTTATTAATTTTTGACCCTTGGATACTTTGAAGTATATTGATTAAATTTTAAATATTTGATAATTTAAAAATTATCTTACTAGCATTCATTCTTAGGTTTATTTCACTAAAATCAGAGAAGAGAATTCTTTGTTTGTTGTTTTGAAATCAGTTGAGAGTTATTTTGTGGCCCAATAGCTGGTCTTTTGGGTTAGACTTTTCCTGTGTGCTAGGAAAGAATGTGTCTTTCATAGCTGTTGGGTGTAATAGTCTATTTATGTCAATTAGGTCAAAATTGTGTGTTCCTCACATCTTCTATATCTGTACTTAATTTTTTGGCTTCTTCTTTTGCCAGGTACTTTAAAAAGCATGGGGGCTGGCTGTATAGCCCAGTGGATAGGGCACCTGTTTACCACATGGGAGGCCCTGGGTTCGGTCCTCTCTGGGCGGGTGGTCCGCTTGAGAAGGCAAAAGCAGCCGTGGGTGGGGCAGAGCTGCCACAGGCAGGGCAAAGCCACCACAGGCTGAGCAGAGCCGCCTGCGAGCAGAGTGGAGCCAGCCGCAGGCAGGGTAGAGCCGCCCACAAGTGGGCAAGGCCACCACTAACTGGTGAAGCTGACTGGGTGCGTCATCACAGCGGGGGGTGGGGAGGGGGAGACAAAAAGCAGAAAATAAAAAATAAATCTTTAAAAAAGCATGTTAATCCAACCATGATAGAGATTTTTTTTTCCTTTAGTTTTTTCAAGGTTTGTTTTATAGATATTTATAATAGCTATCTGATGCCTAAACATTTAACATCATTCTGTATTCCTGTTAAAATGAATGATTTTATAATGGAAGAAGGAGGAAAGTAGAAGATGAATACATAAAAGCACCAGGGTTTTAGTGGATGGTTCTGTAGATCACTGGAAAAACTGCGGTTTTACTAAGGGTAAAATGGGGGCTATGTTAGGACTTTCACCAGAGGACAAAGTTACATGAAATGGCTGAGTATTGCAAAGCATTATTCTTGCCTCTATGTGAGAGAGCAGGAGGAGAAGCAGGGGGACCATTTAGCAATAACTGTTTTAATTCAAGTGAAAGATAAGAATGGCTCACTAAAGTTAGATGCAGTGGTTAAGTTCTCTCTACAGATTTAAGATAGAAACAATAAGATTCTAATAGTATATGGGGAGGTAGGGTGAGAACAGGAAAGAGTTCAAGACAACATTCAATAATTTTGGCCTCAGAAACTAAAAGAATATTGTGAACATCAGCTGAGAGGAGTAACAGCCGAGGAGGGGCAACACACAATCAAATATGTTGCCACAATGCTCCCTGGCTGTTTATAAATAAAAAGATGTTAGACTTGTATAAATGTAAATTACAAAGATATTCTCTCATAAAAGGACATCTTTATGTTTGAAGTGACACAAAAAAAAGAACAGAACTCATAGTATGTGTAATGGTTTTAGAGTTTTATTTAATCGTGAATTCCAAAAATACAGATTGGATTATTCTTGTAAACTAATCTGTTCATCTGGGCATGATTAAGTTAGGAGTAGGGCGTTAACTGCCACGTCAGTGAGACGTTGAGCCCCACCCCTCGGTGGGCGTGGTCTCAAGTATAAAAGGCTAGACAAGAGGCAGCAGAAAAGCAGACTGAGAAAAGCAGATTGAGAGAGGCAGGATGAGAGAAGCAGTTCTGATGTTGGAGTGAGCCGTTCACCCGAGAGTCTACAGCTGGCCTTGTGGAGAGACGCAAAGCATAGAAAGCTTCATGGTCTACAGCTGAACTCATGAAGGAAACAGAAGCTAAGCCCGGAGAGAAACACAGCCCCGGGAACAGAGGAACCCGGAAGCCTGAACCCTGGAGACGTCTGCAGCCATCTTACTCCAACACATGGACTTGGGTATGGGAAGAAATTTATGCTTTGTGGCCTGGTAACTGTAAGCTTCTACCCCAAATAAATATCCTTTATAAAGACCGACCAATCTTTGGTATATTTCAAAAGGCACGCCTGTGGCTCACCAAAACAGTATGTTATACATAAAGAATTTTAAACTAAATATGGTAGATTTATTTCAAGAATTTAATTGTCAGGGATTTTGGTTCTTCACAGACTGTATTTCCTCATTTCTAAAAATATGAGTATACGTTATAGAATACAAAAGAGGGGCCGGCTCGATAGCCCAGTGGATAGGGCGCCGGCATACCACATGGGAGGCCCCGGGTTCGATTCCCGGGGACCTCTCCTAGCAGGCAGACCGCCTTGAGAATGGCAAGCCACCATGGGCGAGCCGGAGCCACCGTGGGCAGCGCAAGAAGCTGCCACGGACAGGGCAAGAGCCGCACGGGCAGGGCAGGTCGCCCGCGGATGGAGCGCAGCCAGCCACCCGCGAACTGAATCAAGCGCCGGCCGTGAACGGACGCAGAGACCGCCCACAAGCGGGGAAGCCGCGCCTGCGCAGTGACCACTCTCGGCGTGTCGCTACAGCGGGGGGAAGGGGAGATATGCAATAAAATAATAAAAAAATAAATAAAAAAATAGAATACAAAAGATGCTTGTACTTAATTCTATTTGTATCTCTTATAAACATTATTCTGTTCTCCATCAATTCAGATAATCACTGATTTTATTTCTCTAAAGCCATCACACTTAGTTAGTTTAAATTTAACCTCATATATTTAGCACAACTCCATATGACTACAAATGACACCTTCCTCTAATTCGAAGACACATTTTATTTCCTGCTGTGGTTTAACAGCAAATTCTCTCTCTTTTATTTAAATTTCTGGAATGTTATATAATGGATTCTAATTCTGAAACACTTCCTTGAGCTAAATGGCTCCATTTCCATCAATACAAAATTCTCCTCTGGGTCACCACCTAATTATGTATCCTTTGTGTCCAGTCCCAAGTAAGGTTTTGGATCCTCTAAAGTTATTAACACAATTTTCAAACACATATACATAATGAAAGACATTTTAACTTTGTTAACAGCAAGAAAACTTCTATTATGAGAAAATCCTTCTATTCAATGAGAGCATCAAAATTTTACTCCCTGCTGTTTTTTCATTTTCTACTGAAAGTGTCCTTTCGCAAAGAAAAGAAGTAAATTAGAAAAGATAAATAAAAGTAGAACTTTTTACAAATGAGTGAGGTATATAACCATTTATTTTTACTGCTTCTGTAAAGCTCTAATAAAATTGTCTTTACTGAGAACAGAACATTTCTATCGCCCAAACATATGCGTCAGAGTGAAGGATATTTTGCTTGTGCTTTCACAAACTGACCTAAACTTTTCATTACTGAAATGTAAATTAAAATATTAATGTCTCTTATGTTGAAATTATTTCTTACTTACAGTCCAAATGTTCACTTTTGTAATAAAATGGTATAATAAGGACAAGAGGAAAAATTGAGAAAAAATATTAGATTGTGGTTTATAGCTTAAACTTTAAATCTGTGATTTAAATTATTCCATCAAAATAAATTCTGTGATAGCAGCTTTTATTTTAAAGTGGGATCCCAAGCAGATATTCATGTAACAAGAATGAAAATCAAAACAAATTTCTCTTGTGAGAGTAAGAAAGAAATACTCAAGTCTACAGTACAAATGCTTAGTTTTAATTTGAAATTCTTATTAATATTTTAATATATATAGCTTTTAATTTTACTTAGAATTTATTATTTATAAAAATCTATTTACTGTTAAATTAAATAAATAACAAGTTAATATTCTACCCTACACTGACCTTAATGAAAAAAATAGAATGAATAGACAAATTTCAATTATATTCTGAATTAACAGAAATGTTTCCCTCATTTTTGTATACATGGGGCTAAGATAAAAATTAATGTGGAATAATATGTCCAACAAGAAAGACAAATGCATGTGTGTGTGTGTGTGTGTGTGTGTGTGTGTGTGTACAGTGCATGTGTGTTTCTGGATTTTTCCTGTTTTTTTTTATAAACAAAAAACAACTAAAAATATGGGGTTTTTTGGTACAGTTCATTGAATGTATTGAATTTTTCACAAGTATAATAGAATTTTTAAAATGCCAAAATTTTAACATGGCATCTAATGTTGTTATTTTTTAGCCAAATATCCTGCTGCATCTCTCCCAATACCTTATATTATAAAAACAATTGCTTTTTTAGTTCTTTTCTCAAACTGCAATATCTCTTCTGCATATGAATAGATGGACTTTAAGGCCTAGTTTGAACAGTCCCTCATCTTTGAAGCCTCCATATTTAAATAAATGCTCTTTCCATATGTTAGTAGTTTATTTTATGGCATGAGATTTGCATAAGTCTGTTTAGTGTGGCCCACTGCCTGGGTTAAAGAAGACATGACAGATGTGTAGCTACAGAATGAAAGACTCCTCGAAATCAACACTGTCATGAGTTTATGGCTCTGTGTAACAAGAATGGGTGATATATATCAAGGGTAACACATGTCACAAGAGAAAGAAGTAGTGTTTAGTGATGAAGCAGCTTCATAGAAGCCTGATTGGAAATAGTGTTTTGCAAATTTTAAAGGAGTTGTTACCAGCATTTTTAGACATAGCAGGGAACAGGGACAGCATTTATTCACATTGGCATCTGGCAGGAATGGCGGTGAATCATTGAGGCTGGAGCTTATTAACCAGCTTCTGTTTTAAAGAAAGGTATATGGAGGTTTGGGGGTAGGCATAGTACATGAGAATTCTGCAAACGTGGAACCTACAATCTAAATGTACTGAATATTATCTTGGTGTGGTCTGAAGACTAAAGATAGTGTATTTTTAGTTTTTTTGCTAGAGAAAGTGTGATCTACATTCAGTTATGATTTCTTTCTTATAGACGTGGACATGTGGTGAATACGTGGTATACTTATATTCCTCAAGAACCTCAAGCAGAAATCCCCTGATAGCAGACATTAAGAAACATTTACAAAACCAAATATTTATAACTCCTTACTTTGTTTCAAAACATGGACAAAAAACTAGGCATCATTTAACCTTTTTAAGATGATGTTAAGTCTTTGTAAATGTCCCCCCATTTCCCCCAAGATGGAACCTGTATTGAAAATGTTTAGGTGCTCTCCGTCCAGTAGGAAAGACCGTTTCCATCTTCACTGAGCCATGGGAATCTGCTGTGATATATTTGGATCCTTTATAGCCTGAACCTTTGCCAGTTGAGGTGTGTCTGGTACATCTGCTTTTTTCAGTTGGTAGCTGAAAATCAATTGCTGAATTCTTTCCATTCTGCTCCAAATCTATGCTAGTCCATTTGTGTTTGCAGCATACCTGAATCCTTTCACCATGGGTTCTGTGCATATTATGCAAAACAATGGATAAATGTGTAGCTTTGCAGCAGCAGCAGCCATGGAGGGCCACCTGTTGATGGTGCATTTCTATTACCTTGTCCTTATTGTATGTTACCATATGGATAGTTTCTCCAATAAGAAGCTCCTTCTTCTCATTAATCACATAACACAAATAAAAACGTCATTTAACCACTGAGGGACTTAAATCAATAATTTCAATGGCATCTGGTTCTCTGGAATCCTTCCTATAGTATTCTATTATTTCCTCTTCATCTTCAATACTTGGGGAAAAACGAATGAACAAAACCCAAACTATAGCAACTGGCTGCTCACGCTTCTACTATTTCCTTGCTTTGTGGGTCCGGAAAATCCTAGTTTCACGAGCTTTACGTTCTTTAAATCATTCATCCGCCTTTTTCAGACAGACAAATATATGGCCTAACCATCAGAAATTAAGCTGACAATTTCCAAACATGACAGAAAAAATCTGGGTCCTCTGGATTTGTTTCTTTCTAGGACAAAGGATTTTAAAAATACCCCTTTTAGTAAAACTAGCTTTGAATACTATTATAGTGAGAGCATCATATTTTGAGTGATGGAATTTTAATATCAAATACATCTATCTTTATGCATATTTGTTATAAAAATCTGAATCACACACTCCATAAAACCTGTGGCAGTTGAATCACACATGCTCACTGGAATAATGTAAAAGAAAGTGTAAAAAGAAACAATATATACATACATAGATACTTTAAAAAATGGTATCAGAGTTGTATGATTTTTCCATAGGATTACTTTGATTCTGATTTTGAAAAAATATTTATTCTGTGAAGGTAATATATTAATTTTTGATGAAATGAGCAATTTTGAAAAATTTTTCATAAAATAAATAGCCGTAATCCTAAAAATACTTATGTATTATATTGTAAACATGGCATGGGAGAAATTATTTATAAAATAAAAGGAAAAAGAATTGAGAAGTTACAAATGTATTTTTATTCTCTCTCTTTCTCAACACATATTTTTCTTTGCTCAGTTTATACACACATAACCACACACATACACACATGGCCAATATACCAATAAATAGTCACAGAACACATGAATATATTTGTAAGAGTTAATTTGAAAAACCAATGTGTATGTGTTCAATTTTTTAAAATTACCTCTTTTATTTCCATTAATTTCATATTATTCCTCAAGTTCTAGAAAGAAATATGTTTAATAAAACAAAATTGTATAATTTCTAGGTTCCAATACTCAGATACATAAACATAAGAACAAACTTTGAGAAAATTAAATATTGATTAAATATATATTAAATTATGATCAAATCCATTGTCTTCAAAAATGGATACTTGAATAGTAATTAAAAGAATAAGTAGTGAATTAAGTAAATAAAGGTAATATGTAGCTATGGGCATGCCATCAGAGAGAATATAAGAAATATGAAAAAGGAGCGATAAGTGTTTAACTCACAGTTACAAGTGACTTAAAAATGTTTTTCTACATAAAGGGGCCAAAATCTAGAATTTGAGTTAGAATAACAGATTGGAATATTCACAAAATTAACGTTATTATCCTGATATTGAAAAGAACAACAAAAAAGTTTAGAATGAGAAATACAAAGGGTATAAGTCACCATTTATATCTGTTAATCTGCCAGGCCACTATAAGAATAGAGGATAGGCACTGATTTTTATATGAAGAGATAGTATAAAGTCAATGTCAAAGAACACAAATGTCACAGACATAATAAATCCTATATACTGTCTTAAAAAAAGGATGACCTATATAAGAGGTAAGAGAATTTGAAAACATGTCTGTTCTAATAAATAGAAAGATATTTCAAAGTAGAAAATAGTTAATAGTGGATGTGATTAAAGAATAGATTAGACTCTGGATTCATAAGGCATTTCCTGTATGTTCAAAGGTGTATAATGGACCAGAAGCAGAAGTAAAATTATTTTTAAATCAGAACTTGGAGTGGAAATATCTATTGAGTCTTTAGAAGATGAAAAATACAAGCAAATTTTTAAAAATTACATCTATTATGGCATTAAAAATGAATAATAATATAATAAAAATGAATATATTTCACCTCATCTGATTGGCATTTAAGATTATATGGAACTATAAAATTTAATTATTCATTATATAATTATAGTTAAATGACAAATGGCAGGAATGAAATGGAACATTTTTGCTATACAGGAATATTGAACTATATGGAAAGACAGCAAAAATATAAACACACAGCTCTGGAACATTTAGTTACCTACTGAATTACTTAAAAATAACTGCTAAAATTTGGCATGTACTTTACAAGAGATATACCAAAAGATATGTCACATAATGAAAAGTCAGATGTAAAATAAAAAAAAGATAGAGAAGATTTAAAAATAAAACTGGAAGTGAATTTTGCCCATAATATCTTTCCTCTTGCTGAAACACAGCAATTTCACTCAAAAATGGTGACTATCAGAGAAACTGAAGAATGAAATTCTGTTGAAAATAAGTACAAAACATGCCATAGAAAATCACATGGTAGTCCCAAGGGTTATATGTTCAATTGTTTGTATTTATCAAACTGGGTTTTATATTAATATTGGTCACGGGGGAACACAGTGGATTGAAATTATTTGGACGAATATTTGTGATTCAGGTTAGAGACAAGAATCCCCTTTATCAGGAGTGGCAAAATTGGCCAACATAGAAAATGTTACTTAATAGCTTTGTTAGATGAATCTGGCCCACATCTGAGCTGTCTTCTGAGGATAAAATAGGTTGGTGCAAATTTAAGACACATAAAATTTGAGGCACATGGGGAAATGTAGTCTATCTTGGTGATTCTATCAAAAATATTTAAGATGGATAAATAAAGTATCACATGGATCCCACAGTATTCCATATGCAGATTGTATCTATTTGTCTATAAAATGAATTTAAGTATAGTGAAAATTATAGACTGTGCATTCATTTCTTTTGATACCTAAATGGGAAAAAAGCAAAAAATTAGTCAGGAAGACAAAATGTTAAAACTATTTTAAGAAATATTGGAAGGAACTGTGCAACATTAACAACAATTTGCAGGGAAAAGCCAAGTCACTGTGGAGCTAGTTGTTCCACAGTGCTTCCTGGGAACACAGGCTCAGGCATAACAGAAACATTCAGCAACTACTACTTTATTACTTACACAGCACAAAGGGTACAAAAGAACAGAGGAAGAGTCCCCACCATGGCCAGTTTCTCAGGGAGGCCAACTGCTTGGACAGGGTTGGTGGATGGCAGATCCACACAACCCCCTTCAGACAGGAGAGACAAATCTGTGTATTTACACACCCCAAGGTGTTTATACACCCCAGGGGCAGCGGGCCCTGCCAGTGAGCAAATGCATGTATCAAGTAGACTTTGTGCAGAATCTCCATGTTAGCAAGCAGCTGAGGCTGCTTGTTCAAGGTACAGTCAAGGTGTCCCACTAGACCTAACAGCCCTCCCAGCTCTGAAATGGAAACATATTAATACAACTGTAAACAATAGAAAAGGGGGAGTGGGGACAGCTGGAAGGTGGCCACTGAGCTTATAGGTGACTTTCTCATGAGATTCTTACCATTATAATAAAGAGATGAGGAAGACAGATAGAAAGATAGATAGATAGATAGATAGAGTGATATATAGATAGATGATAGATAGATCTTCTTGAATTAGTGATTTGTCCTGTTTAAAAGATGTCATTATGTGGAACAAAAGATTTGGAACTGTTAATATTATACAATTAGTAAGAAAGAAAATAAAACAATTATAAATATTCTAGAGAACAAATAAGAAAACATGGATATAGTACATGAAAAAATGAGTTCTTTTGGGAGAGGAATATAAACTCTAAAAAAGGGCCAAAATAAAGTTTAAAACTGAAAAAAAATACAATTCATGATACAAAATTTTATTGGATGGAATTAACTACAAACTGAGCAGAAGAAAGAATCAGTGAATTTGAAGGTAATTAAATTGAAGTTATCTTCTGCTTTACAAAATGGCATCTTCTTACTAGGACAAATAACTAAATCAAGAAGATCTAGCTACTATCTATCTATCTATCTATCTATCTATCTATCTATCTATCTATCTATCTATCATCATTATCTTCTTCCTCATCTATTTATTTATGATGGTAAGTAGCTCCAAGGGGTCTCTCTAACAGAAGCTGAGAGAGATAAAAGATTAGAAAATAAATGAAATATGAGGTCTCGGGTCCAGGTTCAATCCCTGGCCCCGGAACCTCAAAAAAAAAAAGTTATATTAAGAAAGTAAGGGTAACCACTTATAATAGTCAGTCAAAGGGGTGCTGATGCAAAATACCAGAAATCTGTTGGCTTTTATAAAGGGTTTTTATTTGGAGTAGAAGCCTACAGTTACCAGGCCATAAAGTGTAAGTTACTTCCCTCACCAAAGTCTTTTTTTTTTTTAATTTTTTAAAATTAATTATTTATTTATTTTTTTAT
>PVKH010005423.1:0-22126 GCA_004027955.1 Chaetophractus vellerosus | reverse complement strand
CCTAAGTGGAAATGCAATTTTTATATTTCCTTTCAAATCCTATCCACTGCTGTAGCTTCAAATACATCTTTTCTGGAAATCCTCACACTTGCCAGACAAATATCTTTCTAGGGTTCTAATATTACACCTTGAAAATATAATGAAATTTCAGAATCATGGTAGATATAACTAGTCTCATCCATTTTAATTTTTTTTTCTTTATTAAAGAAGTTATAGGTTTACAGAACAATCATGCATAAAGTACAGAGCTTCCATATATCACAATATTATTAACAACTTGCCTTGGTGCAGGATATTTCTTATAATTGATGATAGCACATTTTAATAATTGATCTATTAACTATAGCCCAATGATTAACTTAAAATTCACTGTGAAATGTAGTTCCATGAATTTATTTTTAATTTTTTTCTTTTAACATATATATATAATACAAATTTCCCCCCTTTTAAACACATTAAGATATATATTTCAGTGCTTTTAATTATGTCCACAATGTTGTGTTACCATCATCTCCATCACATACCAAAACATTTCCATCATTCCAAATAGAAACCCTGTATAAGCCTTCACTCCCCATTCCCTATACACACTGTCTGGCTCATGGAAACTTATATTCCAGATTCTAACTCTGTTTATATAATTAGCTCATAACAGTGAGATCATACAACATATGCCTTTTATTTATGGCTTATTTCACTCAATATGGTGTCTTCAAGTTTCATCCATGTAGTCCCACACATCAGGACTTCATGCTTTTTTAAGACTGAATAATATTGCATTGTATGTATATATTACATTCTATTTATCCTTTCATCAGTTAATGGATACTTAGGTTGCTTCCATCTTTTAACAATTGTGAATAATGTAACTATGAACATCTGTGTGTAAATATTTGTTTGAGCCTCTGCTTTTAATTCTTTGGGGAATAAACATATCAGGTTGGTACAAAAGTAATTGCAGTTTTGAATTGTTGAAATTTGCTGTTTGATATTGGAATACATTCTTAAATAAATGTCATTGTTATACATCATTTTAATGCACATTATAATGACTTATTACTTGCTATTTATTTTATATTTATTTTAGACAATGAAAATAATGTAAGACATAAAGCAAATTTGAGCAATTTTCTTATTTGAGTTCAAAATGGGTCATAAAACAGCAAGACAACTCACAACATCAACAATGCATTTGGCCAGGAACTGCTAACAAATATACAGTGCAATGGTAGTTCAAGAAGTTTTGCAAAGATGAGTGCATTGTAGATTAGTAGCATAGTGGCTTGCCATCGGAAACTGACAATGACCAATTGAGAGCAATCATCAAAGCTGATCTTCTTACAACTATACTAGAAGTTGCCAAAGACCTCAACAGCAACCATTCTACAGTTACTCAGTATTTGAGGCAAATTGGAAAGGTGAAAAAGCTTGATAAGTGCGTACCTCATGAACTGACCAAAAATTTTTAAAAATCACCATTTTAAAGTGTCATCTTCTCTTATTCTACACAACAAAAATGAACCATTTCTTGATCAGATTGTGATGTGCAATGAAAAGTTCATTTTATACAACAATTGGTGATGGCCAGCTCAGTGATTGGACCTAGAAGAAGCCCCAAATCACTTTGCAAAGCCAAACTTTCACCTAAAAGAGGTCATGGTCACTGTTTGGTGGTCTGCTGCTGGTCTGATCCACTACAGCTTTCTGAATCCCAGCAAAACCATTATATCTGAGAAGTATGCTCAGCAAATTGATTAGATGCAATGAAAACTGCAATGCCTGCAGCCAGCATTGGTCAACAGAAATTGCCCAATTCTTCACAACAACACCCAACTGCACATCACACAACCAATGCTTCTAAAGTTGAATGAATTGGGCATTGAAGTTTTGCCTCATCCTTCATATTTACCTGACTTCTCGCCAACCAACTACCACTTCTTCAAGCATCTCGACAGCTTTTTCCAGGAAAAACACTTCCACAACCAGCAGGATTCAGAAAATGCTTTCCAAGAGTTCATCAGGTTTTCATGATATAGGAATAAACAAATTTATTTCTTGATGACAAAAATGTGGTAATTGTAATGGTTCCTATTTTGTTTAATAAGGATGTGTTTCAGCCTAGTTATAATGATTTAAAATTCATGGTCCGATACCACAATCACTTTTCCACCAACCTAATAGTAGTGGGATTGCTGACCCATGTGGTAATTCTATAGTTTTGCTTTCTGAGGAACTGTCAAACTGTCGTGCACAGTGGTTGCACCATCTTGAATAGCCATCAATAATGAATGAATAGTCCTATTTCTCCACATCCTGTCCAACAATTGTTTTACTTTTAAAATCTTTTTGACTCTCCCTCCTCCATTGTCAACATTGTCTTCTTCTTCTTCTCCTTCTTCTTCTTATAATGATGATGATGATGTTGATGATGATTCTATCTGTTCTTCTTTTAATATCTTTGATATTGATCACTCAGGCTCAAAAACTGCAAATTATACAGGTATCAACCAATTGAATAATTGGTCAAAAGCAATGGAAACTAGTTTTCTAATTCTATACTTCTTACATAGTTCCCATTTTCTCTCCTATTTCCACCATTGACAAAATGAAGGTTTTCACTACTTCCTATGACACTTTCTAGAGCCTGATAATGCAGTGAGAAAAGTAGATCAGTCTGTCATTTCATTCTATATACTAAAGCACTTAAACCAGGGACTTAGCCAGGAAGTTTAGGTTTATATCACATTTTTTTTTCTTTTTGAGGGAACAGGACTGAGCCTGGGACCTTGTATATAGGAGGTTTGCCCTCAACCACTGAGCCACATCAGCTTCCCTGAGTTGGCTCCCTCATCTGTTTGTCCCATGTGAGAGGATGGAGCTCAACCACTTGAGCCACATCCACTCCGTATATCTTAACTAGGTGGACTTGAGCAAAGTCCTCAGAGTTGATGTGCCTCTGTTTCCTCAACTGTGATTATAGGGCAATAATAGCATTCCTTCTTAGAGTTTTTATGAGAATAAAGACTTAATACATGTATTGCATTTAAACAAAATCAAGTAAATATAAAATTGCATATAAGTGCTAATAATTCCTATTAACTATTATTCATTCTTTGACTTACCGCTCATTCAAAAATATTTTGGAATTAAATATATGTTTGTTCCAGGCATTACATTATGCCCTGGTGACATAATTGTGTGGAGAAACAGTCAAATCCTTGTCTTTATGCAAATTACAGGGTCTAAACAGTGGTAGAGCTAGATATTAATGAAATATTCACAACAACATATATTAAATGATAACTTAGCCAAATCATTAAAAAATGAGGTTGCTTGGGGGCAAGGAAATCAACAAATTCATGGTGGAGGGAAAGATAATTTAGTTGAGATATTAACAGTGAAAAGTTATTAACTTGAAATTTAAATATACTCTTATTCCGTATTGACCTTTAAAAGAGAAAATCATGGTAGACTGCTAATTTTCACCATTTGTATTCTTATAGGGGAAAAAGAAGGCAGAGTGGGGGCAGGGATAGTGCAATTCTGTGCAGGTTAAGTAGATATTTATATTTATCTTACATTTTGAATGTATTATTGGCCAGATACCTTTAGGTATAAGTGTTCACCTCTTCTTTTCTCACGGAAAAATTATATTGGTTAATTTGAAAGTACAATTAAACCAATAAACCATGGGATTAACTTGATTGAAATTTTACCTTAACAATTTGAAACCCTTAGTTGATTGGTAGAAGGCCTTTAAAATGATCCTGGAGATTAAAAGTTTGCTAAAGCAGTGGTTGGGGCGCGCTAGGTTCTCCTGTTTCGCAAGCTGTTGAGTTTGCTCGCTTGTTTGGACCCCTGCCAAGCCTAAAACAGGTAGAACTTCCTTCTTTTCTCTTGCCTGTTGCCGCGTAGTTGCGACTCCGTCACCATGATTGAGGTGTGCCTAGTCCAGGGCTCCTTCCTGAAAGAGATGCTGGAGGCACCCAAGGACCTCATCAACGAGGCCTGCTGGGACGTCAGCTCTAGCTGCGTGAACCTGCAGAGCATGGACTCTTCCCAAGTCTCCTTGGCGCAGCTCACCTTGGGCTCTGAGGGCTTTGACACGTAAGGCTGTGACCAGAATCTGGGCATGGAGTGAACCTCACCAACATGTCCAAAATACTGAAATGTGCTGGCAGTGAAGACATCATTACATTTAGGACTGAAGATAATGCAGACGCCTTGGCAGTCGTATTTCAAGCACAAAACCAAGAAAAAGTTTCAGACCTTGAAATGGAGTTAACGGATTTGGATGTTGAACAGTTTGGAATTCCAGAACAGGAGTATAGGTGTGCAGTAAAGATGAATTCTGTTTTATTTGCAAGTGTGCTGAGATCTCAGTCATACTGGAGATGATGATGTAATTTCCTGTGCAAAAGATGGAGAGAAATTTTCTGCAACGGGAGAACTTGGAAACAGAAACATTAAGTTGTCAAGGAAAAATGTCCAGAAAGAGAGGAAGCTGTTACCACCGAGATGAATGAGGACAGTTCAGCTACCTTTTTCACTGTTTCCTGAACTTCTTTACAAAAGCCACTCCACTCTCCCCAATAGTAACACCCAGTATGTCTGCAGATGTACCTCTTGTTATAGAATATAAATTGCTCATATGGGACATTTAAAGTACTATTTGGTTCTCAAGATTGAGGGTGAAGATGTATTAAATATACTTAAAATCAGAGAAAATAAAATAAAACTCTTTGTGAAATGCTTCTGGCTTACCAGCATGTACTAAATGTTTTCTGTCACCAAATTTGTGGTTCTGAGTACATTTTTAGATATTTTCTGTAAAAAACTTATTTTTTCTCAACACTCAATGGTTAAAAAATAAAGTCCAATGTCAAATCTGGTCTTGTTAACCTAGAATTACTTCTGGCCTGCCTAGAAATACTCCTGATTTTTCTAACAAAACAGTATTGACCTTAAATGCAGTTTTAGGGATGATTTCAACTTAAATAAAGTTATCTGAATTTCAAACTTAATAGGGCAATGCCTTCATTTAGACCACCACTTTTGCAAGTACCCAAGGGTATGCTCAGTTGAAGCTACCCTTTAAAGTAAAAGAGTTCATTTTTTTCAGTCTAGAGTGGTCTTATATATTTTGTGGAGGTAGCAGTGAAAATGACTTCAAATACAGTAGGATATAAATATTTCTTTGTGGTATCTTGATGGTTTGGGGGATTTCTTTGCCAAACTTATTTTGCTATTTTTCTAACTTGAGCTCAAGTAATAAACAACAGTTATAAACAAACAAACAGCATTGCTAGGTAGTAGTGTTCCTTCAGCTTCCAGAATCTTTATGCAAGAGTTGTGGAAGTTTCAGTAGATCAGTCATATGGCCCAAGGAGTCTGTTTTTAACAAAGATAAGCTTAATTATACACTCAATAAATATCACGACATCATATCAATATCTAATCGGGAGTTTCAGAATGGATCTAATCAGTGTCTGACACTGGATAGTAAGAAGGAAATAATGGAATAAAAAATATGTGGTTTTGATCCAAAGAGTATTAAAGGAATGACTGGAGAATGGACCTGAGAGTATGAACACAAGTAAATAACTTCTTGGAGTCCTGCACAGGGATTCCAGAAAAGGAATTAACTTCATAATGAAAGCTGAATGTGCTATAAACAATCCAAGGTTTTATTTAGCCATCAAATCCTGGGGACATGACCTCTAATTTTAGTTAGTGAAAATCAAATTAGAGAAATACTAACAATACACATATATTTAAATTTAACAATGAATATTTAATATGGATCAGTTTGAATATAATCAATATAAGCATATACTTGCACACTCTATCTACATTTGAAAAATGCTGCATTAGAGGGCTGATTAATGCTTACTTAGCAAATATTCTGGTATAGGTAGACAGTATGAGCTAAACTCAACATATTTTCTTAAATAGTTTCTGACCACAGAGATATGGATTGATCCCCAATATTCTCATCAGTTTGCTCAATGCTAAAAACATGCTTTATTCTCTCTCTTTCTCTCTTTCTTTGTCAACCCTCCACCCTGGTCTGCTTTTTATAAGAATGTGTGGAATACACACAAAAATATTTGCAGGGGAGGTAAAGGATAAATAAGAATTAGTAAGATAGCAGGAGGCAATATTATGATTCTACACTTCACTAGTGTGTCTGAGACAAAACAATTGTGGAAGATAAAGAGCTTCTAAAACTCTATCTTATATTTCAGTTTCACCCTGAATGACAATGGAGTTGGAAAAGTAACTTCATCATTCCCAACCAAACAATAACTAAGATTTACCAAGTTCAACTTCAACTTCATGAACATGGGGTCATTGCAGAGTGCTTATATATGAGATGCAGTAAACTATTTTTATTATATTAAATGTTTATTATATATAAAGGATGCATACATTTGAAATATGATTTCCAATTTAATTTATCTAAAACAAAATGACTAGTTTTATAACCTTTTTTTCATCAAAACATTGAGCAATAAATGAACTCCAAACCACAATTTAAATATTTCCTCCTTAAGCTATGCATATTTTATTAGGTGATACTAAAATATCATTCTATTGAGATTAAACCCAGTGAATCAAAATAGTCTATGCTATTGGGAACCAAAAAATGCATTTCAGTCAACAATTCTGCTCTTGGCTATATCAGCAAAATAATACTAGATTTTGCTTGAATTGCCCTGTTTTAATTTGCTAAAAGCTGCTGGGAACAATATATCAGAAATGGGTTGGCTTTTACAATGTGGATTTATAAGGGTAAAAATTTATATTTCTGAGGCCTTGAAAGTGTCCAAGTCAAGTCATCATCAGGAGATATTTTCTGTCTGAGCTGCAGCTGTGGGCAATCAGGTACATGGCTGCATCCACTCATCTCTCCTATTTCCTCTTAGCCTTGATACTTTCAGCTTTGGGCAGCTCCATCTGTGGCTTTCTCTCTGCTGGGTTCCTTGATTTCAACTTCTGGAGGCTTCTGTCTGACTCTATGGCTTTTCATGACTGTGTCTTTCTATTCCTCTGTTTATAAAGTACTCCAATAAGAGTATTAAGATGCACACTGGGTCACACAATCTAATAAAACACATTTAGCTGAGGTAATTTAATTTAAAAATCCCACATATAATAGGTTAACTTGCATAGGAAAGGATTAACCTGTAGGACATGATATTTTGGGCTCCACAAATTTTCATATTGCCACATGCCCTGAATTCTTGTCTATATAATATTCTAGCATCTCTTGCTGTCTCTGATCTTGTTTTTCAATCAAGATATTGGTTTACAAATAAAGGTATATCATAGAGTAAACAGGTCCCAGTAAAGGGTTACTCTACATCACTATAAGGATCTGGAAACATGATAGGTAAAATGTATGGGAATCAGCCATCTTATCTAATCTGCTCTAGAAACAGGTACTTCTGTTAACTCATGTTTAATTATCATTATCATTTGTCTATGTGAGGCTAATTTCACTTTAAGAAGAGATAGAGAATAGAAAGAATATATATATATTTAGATCCTAAGTTTAAAGAAAAAAAAATCAATCTGGAAGTGTCAAATAAAATCATTTCCTCAATTCATGTACTCAGAAAACAAAGTAGTAGATGTCCATTAGAATAGGTATATAAACCCTGAGTTTGTGAAGAAGGAAAAATATGACAGCAGCTACCAATTATTAAGTAGCTAATTGGCATTGCAGTTCTTTTGTACACTATCTTATGTATTCTACATAGCAATATGCAAACTAATTTAGTATAATCATCTACTTGTGAAAACTAATGCCCTTTGGATATTTACTTGACATAAACCACACAGTTAGTTACTACCTGAGCTAGGATTCAAGCCACAATTTCCCTGAATTCAAAATCTAAGCTTTTCCCACTCAATAATATTGCAATACTACTGTGACATGCCAATGTTCTGGAATTTTATACTCTAGTAAAGTTGCAAAATAATGTCTTCACACACTTGAAATATTTTTGATGCATCAAACTCAAATAAACCAGTAAATTAAACAAACAAAATATACCTAAATTGCACTCTAGATGAATGAATTAGTAAAATAAGTTTAAAATACTTTTATATACCTTTACCAGAAAAATATAAATATATATTATCTTGAATACTCATTATCCAATGAACATTGCAAGGTAATGACCTCTCCATTTAAATATTTACCTATTTTAAAAATATAGTCCTATATTACTACAGTCTTTATTTGGATATTATCTTCAATCAAGAAAATTAAAGCAAATCTTTAATGTACTGGTATAGTGAACTATATATGTAGAAAGCACTTCCTATTTACCTTGCAAAAATTTCTGGAAGTCACATGGTTCAAATTTTAATACAATTCTAAGTAGAACACTGAAAAATTAATTTCAATACTGCTCAAATACTTCCAAAAAAATTGAAGAAGAAAGAAGATTACTTAACTCATTCTAAGAGGCCAACATCACCTTAATACTAAAGCCAGATAAAGATACTGTAAAAAAAAGAAGATTCAGACAATTTTCCATTATGAATATAGATGCAAAAACCCTCAACAAAATAATTGTAAATTGAATCAAACAGTACATCAAAAGAAATATATACCATGATCAAGTTGGTTTTATCACAGGTATGCAAACAAAAAATAAGAAAATCAATGTAACACTCCACATTAACAAAATGAAGGGAAAAAACCCACATGATTATCTCAATTGATGCAGAAAAGAAATATTATAAAAATCAGCATCCTTTTTCATAAAAAGACTTAGAAAAATAGGAATAGATGGAATCTGCAACAACGAGATAAAGGGGTACAACTAACATTATTACAATTGTGAACTATTGAAAGCTTCTCATCTAATATCTGGAACAAAACAAAGATGCCCACTGTAACCACTGTTATTCAACACTGAACTTGAAGTTCTAGCCAGTGCAATTAGGCAAGAAAATGAATTAAAAGACATGCAAATTGTCAAGGAAGAATCAAAACGTTCACTATTTGCAGATGATATGATCCTATATATAGAAAGTGCTGAAAAATCTACAACAAAGCTACTAGAGCTAATAAACAAATTCAGCAAAGTGGTGGGGTACAAAATGAATACCCAAAAGTCAGTAGTGTTCCAATATCCTAGTAATGAACTATTTGAGGAGGAAATTTTAAAATTTCAATTGCAATAGCAAATAAAATAATCAAATATTGAGGGATAAATTTAAGCAAGGATGTGAAGGGCTTGTACACAAAGAAACTACAAAACATTGTTAAAGAAGATCAAAGAAGACCTAAATAAATGGAAGGATACTCTGTATTCATGGATTAGAATACCAATATTGTTTAGATGTCAATTCAACCCAAATTTATTTACAGATTCATTGCAATCTCAAAATTCTAAAAGCTTACTTTTCAGAAATTATCAAATTTATTGGAAGAGCAAGTTGCCCAGAATAGAAAAAAAAAATCTTTGAAAAGAAGAATGGATTTGGAGGACCTACACTTCCTTACTTTAAATAATTTCACAGAGCTACAGTGGTCAAAACAGCGTGGTCCTTGCATAAGGACTGGTATATTGACCAATGAAATTGATATGAGAGTTTAGAAATAGCCCCTCCTATCTATGACCAACTGATTTTTTTAAAAGAAGATGGCCAATTCAACTTAATTAGGAAAGAATAGAATCTTCAACAAGTGGTACTGGGAGAGCAGGGTATTCCTTTGTAAAATAATGAAATAGGAACCCAATCTCACACCATATGCAAAAATTAAGTCAAAATAGATCAAAGACCTAAATATACGAGTCAGGATTACAAAACTCTGAGAAAATTAATGTAGGAAAATATCTTCAGAATATGTTAGGCAAAGGTTTTGTATTGCTCTATCACAGAAGTGCTGATGCAAAGTACCAAAGTCTGTTGGCTTTTATAAAGGGTATTTATTTGGGATAAAATCTTACAGTTACAAGGCCCTAAAGATTCAATCTAAAGATTGGTTTACCATCAAAGTCAGTTGCCACATGTTCAAGCAAGATGGTCACTGATCTCTGTGAGGGTTCAGATTTCCCTTCTGGGCTTCCTTTCTGTACATTTCAGGCTTGCATAGGGCTTGTCTCTCATGGCTTTCTCTATCTACTGGAATAAGGCTCATTTTTTTCCAGGTCTTCTATGGCAGTCTTGGCTCTCATCAAATCAGCTGCAAACTGTCAGGTGAATGGTTCATCTTTCCCTGGGACCCAGGATCAAACATGATAGAGCTCTCTCTCTTCCTGTGTTTCTTCTTGAGTGAGTGTCCACTTATATCAGCCCACCAAGGGGGACAGGGACTCAATCTGAGTTACATATTACTGACATAGCCCAATCAGTAGCCCTAAATTGATTTTATCAAGTAAACCTAATCAGAGGCCCTTCACTGAATTTAATGCAATCAAATGGTATCACAGTCAGAGGAATAAATTTTTTTATGAGCATAATCATTCTTTTTGGGATTCACAAAAATAATCTCCAAAAAGCACAAGCAATGAAAGAACAAATAGATAACTATGACACCTCAATAATTTTTTTTACAAAAGCTAGGATATAGGTTACAAGGGCAGAGACTGGGCATAGAGAATGGGAGTTGATGCTTAGTTTGTACAAAAATTTTTAGATTGAATGTGAGTCGCCCCTTGGTTGGGGTGACTCACAAAGAAAACTAAACAGCAGAGTATTTAGTTGGAGTTTTAATGGTGGAGACCTGGGATGTAAATACACAGAGAAGCAGATGTGTGAGGAAAGAGAGAAGGCTCTATTAGAGTGGCAGAGGCACTGGGAAGAGAGATGAGCCATTTGCCTGATAGTTTAAAGCTGGCCTTATGTAGAGAGCAGAGAAGTTGAGCCCAGAGAGAAAAAGGCCCCAGGAAAGAGATGAGACCCAGG
This sequence comes from Chaetophractus vellerosus, assembly GCA_004027955.1. Classification (NCBI taxonomy): domain Eukaryota; kingdom Metazoa; phylum Chordata; class Mammalia; order Cingulata; family Chlamyphoridae; genus Chaetophractus; species Chaetophractus vellerosus. The sequence continues at coordinate 11,194 of PVKH010005423.1, read as the reverse complement.
CTAGAGCTGATATTAGAAGAAACTGAGACCATGGAAACTTAAAGGGAAGAAGCAGCCTGCACCCTTGCAGACATAAATAGCCATCTTGCTCCAACACTTGGCAACAAACTTTGGTGAGGGAAATAAACAAAGATTATGGATATAATGGTGATTAATAGCACAACGCAAGAAATAAAAAATACACTGGAAGCAGACAATAGCAGTTTTGAACAGGAAGAGGAAAGAATCAGCAATATGGAAGAATCAGCTGAAATCAGACAGATGGCAGAAAAGATAGATAAAAAGATAGAAAAAATCTAACAGAGACTTAGGGGTTTGATGACAACATGAAACACAAAAACATATGCATTATAGGCACCCCAGAGGGAGAAGAAAAGGGAAAAGGGACAGAAAGTGTGTTGGAGGAAATAATGGCTGAAAATTTCCCAACTCTATTGAGGGATGTGTATGTACATGTCCAGGAAGTGCGGTGCACCCCAAATGCTATAAATTCTAACTAGCCTACTCCAAGGAATATATTTATCAAACTGCCCAATGCTCAAGACAAAGAGAGAATAATGAAAGCAGCAAGAGAAAAGAGATCCATCACATACAAGGGAAGCTCATTAAGATTAAGTGCTGATTTGTCATCTGAAACCGTGGAGACAAAAAGGAAGTGGTATGGCAGAGTTAAGGTATTAAAAGATAAAAAGAAAACTTCCAGCAAGAGTTCTCTGTCCAGCAAAGTTGGCATTCAAAATGAGGGACAGTTCAAAATATTCATAGATAAACAGAAATTAAGAGAGATTGTCAATAAGAAACCATCCCTTCAGAAATACTAAAGGGACTTCTGAAGGCCAAAGGAAAAAAACAGGGGACAGAGAGTTGGATGAGAGTGTAAGAACAGCTAACAAGATAAAAAGAGAAATAAAAATAGCATATGGCAAGTATAAACCTAAGGAAATATGGTTAATGTAAGCGAGTCCTTCACAATAATAACATTGAATGTTAGTGGCATAAACTCAATGGTCAAGAGACACAGACTGGCAGAATGGATAAGGAAATATGACCAATCTATATGCTGTCTAGAAGAAACTCACCTTACACCTAGGGACTCAAGAAGACTGAATATGAATGGTTGGAAAATAAGTTTCCGTCAAAACAATAACCAGAAAAGGGTGGGAGTACATACTCTAATATCAGAAAAAATAGACTAAATGCAAAACTATTGTAAGAGACAAAGAAGGCAACTATATACTAATAAAAGCAATAATATATCCAGAAGAAAAAACATTCATAAACCTTTATGCAACTAACCACAATGCATCAAAATACATGAGATAAACACTGGAAAAACAAAATGGAGAAATGTAGGCCTCTACAATTATAGTGGAAGATATTAATACACCATTATCACCATTATACAGAACATCATGACATAGAATCAATAAAGAAACAAAGACCTTGAATAATATATTAAAGAATCTGGACCTGATAGACATATACAAAACAGTACACAAGAATACAGTGAAATATGTATTCCATTGCACATGCTCATTATCCAGGATATACCACATGCTAGACCATAGAACAACTCTCAATGAATTCAGAAAGAATGAAATTATACAAAGAACTTTCTCTGCCCACAATGAATTAAGCTGGAAATCAGTTAGGGGCTGAGAAGCAGATTAGGCACAAAGACATGGAGGTTAAACAATACATTTTTAGACAATCAGTGGGTCAAGGAGGAAATTGCAAAATGAATCAGTAATTGTCTTGAAATGGATGAAAATGACAACACAATGTATCAAAACCTATGGGATGCATAAAAAGCTGTACTGAGGGGTAAATACATAGCCAGAAATGCCTATATTAAAAAAGAAGAAAGAGCTAAAATTAAAGATGTATCTGCACACCTGGAGGAATTAGAAAAAAAACACAACAAAATAAATCCAAAAGAAGCAGGAAGAAGCAAATAACAAAGATTAGAGCAGAGCTAAATGAAATAGGAAATAAGGAAGAACTAGAAAGAATAAATAAAACCAAAAGCTGGGTCTTTGAGAAGATTAATAAAATTGACAAACCCCTAGTTAGACTAACAAAAAAATGCAAATACATAAAATAAGAAATGAGGAAGGGCATATCACCACTGATCCCACTGAAACAAAGAGTATCATGAGAGGATACTTTGAAAAATTGCATGCCAACAAGATGGATAATTTAGAGGAAATGTACAAATTCCTATAAGCACATAAGCAGCCTACATTGATGAAAAAAGAAATTGATTAACTCAACAGACCAATCCCAAGTAATAAGATTGAATTAGTCATCAAAAACTTCCCAAATAAGAAGAGCCCAAGGCCCGATGGCTTCACATGTGAATTCTATCAAACACTCCAGAAAGAACTAACACCAATCCTGCTTAAACTCTTCCAAAAAAAATAGAAGTGGAGCAAACATTGCATAACTCATTCTATGATGCCATCATCACCCTAATACCAAAGCCAAATAAAGACACCACAAGAAAAACAAACTATAGATAACTTTCTCTAATGAACCTAGATTCTAAAATCCTTAACAAAATACTTGCTATTCATATTCAACCACACAACAAATTATACACCATACCCAAGTGGATTTCATCCCTGTTATGCAAGGATGGTTCAACATAAGAAAATCAATCAATGTAATACACCACAAAGATTGAAAGAAAAAAATCACATGATCATCTCTGTCGATGAAGTAAAAGCATTTGATAATATATAGAACACTTTCCTGACACAAACACTTCAAAAATAGGAATTGAAGGAAACTTCCTCATCACAATAAAGGGTATATATGAAAAACTGACAACTAATATCATATTTAATGATGAAATTCTAAAACCTTAACCTCTAAGATTGGGAACAAGACAAGGATGCCCACTATCACTGCTCTTATTGAACATTGTCTTAGGAGAACTTCCTCGAGCACTTAGAAGAGAAAAAGATATAAAATTCATCCAAATTGGAAAGGAAGAGGTAAAAATTCCACTATTTGTGGATGATATGATCCTATGCCTCAAATGCCCTGAGAAATCTACATCACAGCTTCTAAAGCTTATAAACAATTTCATTAATGTGGCATGTTATGAGATTAATGTGCAAAAATTAGTAGCAATTCTGCACATCAATAATGAGCAGAGGAGGAAATCAAGAAAAAAATCCCATTTACAATAGCAACTACAAAAATTAAATACCTAGGAATAAATTTTATTAAAGATGTAAATGACTTGTGTGCAGAAAACTACACAATACTGTTAAAGGAAATCAAAGAAGACCTAAATAAATGCAAAAATGTTTCCTGTTCATGGATACAAAGACTAAACCTCACTAACATGTCTATCATACCCAAACTGATTTACAGATTTAATGCAATCCTAAATAAAATTACTTCAGCATATTTTTACTGAATTGAAAAGCTAACTATGAAATTTATTTGGAAGGGCAAGAGGCCCCGAATAGCCAAAGACACATTGATAAAGAAAAATGAAATTGGAGGAATCATAATACCTGACTTAATAACATAATGCAAAACTAAAGTGGTTTAAAAAATGCATGTTATTATCACAAAGATAGACATACCGACCCATGGAAAAGAATTGAGAGTTCTGATATAGATCTTCACATATACAGTGAAGTGATAATTGACAAGGTCATGAAGCCCATTCATAGGAGAAAATGGCCTTTTCAACAAATGGTGCTTGGAGAACTTGTTATACATATCCAAATTACTGAGAGAGGACCACCATATCACACCCTATACAAAAATTAACTCAAGATGGACCAAAGATCTAAATTTAAGGTCCAAGACCATAAAAATCTTGGAAGATAATCTAGAGATGCATCTCTAGGATCTCATATAAGAAATGGTTTCATGAACTTTACACCCAGAGCACAAGCAACAAAAGAAAAACAAAGATAAATGGGACCTCCTCAAAATTAATAACTTTTGCACCACAAAGGAGTTTGTCAAGGAAGTGAAAAGGCAGCCTACTCAATGGGAGAAAATATTTGATAACCATATATCTGAAAGGGGCCTAATATGCAGCATATATAAAGATATCCTACACATTGAAAATAAAAAGACAAACACTCCATTTTAAAAATGGGCAAATGATTGGAATAGACACTTTTCAAAAAAGAAATACAAATGTCTACAAAGCACATGAAAAGATGCTCAACATAACTAGTTATTAGGGAAATGCAAATCAAAGCTACAATGAGATATCATCTTACACCCAGTAGACTGGCAGCTATTAAAAAAAACAGAGGACTGCATGTGTTGGAGACACTTATCAACTGCTGATGGGAATACAGAATGGTGCAGCAATTGTGGAGGACAGTTTGTCAGTTCCTCAGGAAGCTAAATATAGAACTGCCATATGATCCAGCAATCCCACTGCTGGGTATGTAACCAGAAGAATTGAAAGCAAGGACATGAACAGATATATGCACATTATTCACTATTGTCAAAAGTTGGAAACAACCCAAATGCCCATCAACAGATGAATGGATAAACAAATTGGGATACACACACACACACACACACACACACAATGGAATATTACTCAGCTGTAAGAAAGAATGCAGTATTAACACACGGGATAACATGGATGAATCTTGAAGACCTTATATTGAGTGAAGCAAGGCAGGCACTGAAGAACAAATATTACATGACCCAACTGATATGAATTAAGCAAATTGAGCAAACTCACAGAGCTAATGTCTGTAAGATAGGAATACAGCAGATAGAAAGGGAGAAGAAGGTTGTGAGTGAATGCCCATAAGGACAAAATATATGATAATGAGGAAATGTGTAGTGTAGTTGTGCAGTAAAGGGGCATGACAATAGTGCAATGACATTATTGGTTGGGTGGTACTGGTTTGTCAGCAGGCTAGGGTGGGGAGGGTCAGTTGGACAGTCCATGAAACTGGATGGAAGTTTGCAGAAAGATGCAGGTGAACACTAGGGATTTATGGGTATGTGGTTGAAACTACAATGTTGGGAATGTCTTTTGGCAAAATAGCAAAGGAGGGTTACTGGATTAGGGTGTTGAATGTGGGGGCCATTCAGGACAAGACAGACATGGGCAGGCTTCTATGGAGTCTGTGTGTGTTCATCTTGTCATAGTGTGCTTTATCAGTGGGTGGAGACCCACAAAATGAGTGGGAAGTTGTTGGACTACCATCTGGGGGGGGGGTCCTGCTATGTTCTCAAATGAAGGGGCAGGAGTGTCTTGAGATCATAGGCATTGCCTAAAACAGGAGAACAGACCAGTATGTCAAGCCCTCAATGTTGTTGCAAGTAACTATGAATATTGTTCTTCAAGCTGTGAGGCCTGGTGGTGTCTCTGAGCCCTCTTGGGAGGGGGAGGGAGGAATAGAATATATGAAACATGGGACATTTTGTGGGCAATGGAAGTGTTCTACATGATCTTGCAATGATGGATACAGGCCATGTATATTTCATCAAAGTTTACAGAAGTATATGAGCCAAAATGTAAAACATAATGTAAACTATTGATGATGGATAGTAGTTATGTTTCAGTATTTGTACATCAATTGTAACAAATGTACCATCCACATGTAAAATGTTATTAATAGGAGAAAGGTGTAAAGGAGGAGGATGTTGGGTATGTGGGAATCCCCTATATTCTGTACATGATGTTTCTGTAACCTAAAACTTATTTGAAGAAAAAAATTTTTTTAAAAAATAAGACACTGGGGAAATAAACAGAAGAAAATGTCACCATACATACAAGATAACAGATCTTACAGTAATGAAAGACATAATGTCAGATTTTTAAAAAATATTTTTCATTACTTTTTATTATCCCAAATTTTATTTTTTTAATTGTATTTTCTTTCTTATTTTTAAAACTATCATTATTATTTCATTTTCTTATTAATTGTATTTGTTTATTTTGTTGGCTTCATTTTTTAAGAAGTTTTGGATCTCAGAATGGTTACAAATATGACAGGGGAGGATGGTTTGTGCAGGATGTTGATGTTGGGGACATGGTACGAGGTTCACCAGGGCCATATATATAAGGCATTTACATAGCCTAGATAGTGCTTAGCAAGATGGCATCAGTTTAGGTGCACACTCACCAGCTTTCCAGCAGAGGAGGGCTGATTGTTGATGGGAGCCTGCCTGGGTGGTCTTTTCTGGGGGCCTGGGGGATGGAAGTCTTGAGTACATTGATCTGGAGGGAACTGAACAGTGAGGTGGACTGCTCAACATAAAATTGTGAGTTCTTTATTCCCCAGCTGGAAACAAAGGCAGCTAAACCCTGTTCTCCGGGTGGGGGACCGGGAATTCAGAGTGCCCACAGGTAGTTTGGTGAGGGGGAATAAACACCGAGAGTGGAAAGGTTCTGGCAAAGGGTGGAGAGGGGTTTCCTTTCTATGGATTTGGTCAACAGGGCACCCTAGCAATTTTTTGGAGTGAATTAGTCAGCTGGAAGTGGTGCTGGGCTGAGGGAAGAGGCTCATCTGTGGTGCACGGCTAATTTACCTAACTGCCACACAGAGGCTAGGCTCAGCAAGGTGTGGGTGGGGCCATCAATTTTATAGCTCCTTGCTAAGTAATACAGTCTCAGCTCCCCTGGGGGGTCAGTCAGTGGGAAGTAATTGATAAGTCTCCACAAACCTATTTGGGGTCCCCTCACAGGAGGGGGTGGTGCAGAAGAGGCATTCTTTTAGGACACTTATTTCATCAAAAAAAAAAAAGAGAGAGAGAGAGAGAAAGTTTTGACTTGCTTTAATCACTAAATTGTGCCTCAAAGCCTGCAGGAAGAAGGCTGTAGGGTAATTGATTAATGAACTCAGGCTGAGAGGCTCCACAAGGGCCCAAAAAGGAACACTATTCTCCCTTTGTTTGACTGCATAGTTGTATGTTTTGTTGGTTCTTCTGTGTTTGTCAGTTTGTTGCTTTTCTTACTTCTACCCTCTCTTCTTTTTATTTATTTATTTTTTGTATTAGGTGCTGCTAGCTTTTTTCTTCTTTTCTGCTCTTCTTCTTCCTTCACTTTCAATTCCCTGTGTACAGTGATTGTGCTTACCAATGCTATCTCTTCTCCTTCCTTCATCTTTCTACCTTAAGCTTTCTGTTATAGTTCTTACATTCCACCTTTTTTCATTTGTTCTCAACTTCACACTTGTCAACTTCTATCTTGTCTATTCTGTTCTCTTTTCTTCCTTTCTTTTTTGTATTAGCTTTTCTCTTTCAGCCTTTTCTTTATTAGTTTTCTCTCTCCTCTTCAGTCTGGCCTTATAAAATAGTCTACATATTTTTCTCTATTTGATTCCCCATTCCATTGTAGGCATTCCAATTTTTTTCCCCTATTACTCTACACTGCCTACATGAGTTAAATATTCAATTTACTAAGTCTGATACGGCCCCTCTTCTAACTTTTATTAATAGTACTATTGTCCTTTTTCCTTTCTTACCCATTTCAAGTGCTCTGGCCCTAATCCTTTTCCTTCAAGGGAACAAAGAAAAAATCAAGGAAATACAACAAGAGGAAGAAAGTATCAAAGAGAAAACATAACACACAAACAGAACTCTAAGCTAAATAAAACTCTAGAGCAGAGAGAGAAGCTAATCAATTGAATAAACCCATCAGGAAAAATGATGACCAGAGGGCAACAAAAAATTACCAGCCATACTGAGAAACTGGAAGACATGGAACATTCCAAAGAACAAACCAAAAACCAGGAAGAGATGCAGAACATAGAAAACCTAAGCTAAGCTGTCCAAACAAATACCTTGGACCAACTTAATGAAATGAAGGAGGAAATTAAGGATATTAAGAAGACACTGGGAGCACATACTGAAGAAAATGTAAACATACATGAAAAATAAGAGATATGATGTCTATGAATAGCATAATCCAAGAAATCAAAAAGACGATGCATTCACATAGCAGCAGATTTGAACAGACAGAAGAAAGAATTAGTGATGTGGAAGACAGTACATCTGAAATAAAACAGATAGAACAAATAGATAAAAAGACAGAACAGGGCCCGGCTAGATAGCTCAGTGGATAGAGAGCACGCTGGGGTACCACATGGGAGGCCCTGGGTTCAGTTCCCGGGGACCTCTCCGAGCGGGCAGACGGCCTTGAGAATGGCAAGCCACTGTGGGCAGGGCAGAGCCGCCGTGGGCAAGGCAAAAAGCCACCACGGGCAGGGCGGAGCCCCCACGGGCATGGCAAAGTCACCCGTGAAAAGCGGAGCTGCCGCCTGTGAACTGCGGAAGCCGAGCAGCCCGCAAAAAACATGGAGGACTGCTGATCGCAAAACATGGAGCGGAACCCCCCGTGGGAACGGAATGGAGCCACCCTCAAACGGAACGAGCCACCGCCGTGGAGGGCTGACTCAGCGCGTCGCCGCGGGGACGGGGGGAGACAAGAAGCAGACATAGAAAAACACAGAAGAATGGACACACAGCGAGAGCAAGCAGAAAGGGGGGGGATATGTAATAAATAATAAAATAAATCTTTAAAAAAAAAAAAAAAAAAGACAGAACAAATCCAGCAGGTACTCCGGGATTTAACCAATAATATAAAATGTACAAACATAAGCATTATAGGCATCCCAGAAAAAGAAGAGAAATGAAAGGGAACAGAAGGAGTTTTGAAGGATATTATGGTTGAATACTTCCCAAAACTATTGATGGAGATGTATGTACATATCCAGGAAGCACAGTGCACCCCAAACAGCATAAATCCCAACAGGCCAACTCCAAGACATATGCTTATCAAAATGTCCAATGCTCAAGACAAAGAGAAAATACTCAGGGCAGCAATAGAAAAGAGAACCATCACATACAGGGAAGCACAATAAGATTAAGTGCTGATTTCTCAGCTAAAACCATGGAGGCAAGAAGACAGTGGTATGACATAGTCAAGGTACTAAAAGAAAAAAAAATTCTGCCATGAATTCTCTATCCAGCAATGCTTGCATTCAAAAATGATGGAGAGTTCAAAATATTCACAGATGAACAGCAATTAAGGGAATATGCCAATAAGAAACCTGCACTTCAAGAAATACTAAAAGAAGCTCTAAAGGTTGAAAGGAAAGTACAGGAGAGAGAGTTGGAGGAGAGTGTAAGAGCAACTAAAAAGACATAAAGAGAAACAAAAACTACATAGCACATACATAAACACAAAGAAAATATGGTGGATGTAAAAATTCATTGAGAGAAATAACAATGAATGTTAATTGATTCAGCTCAACACTCTAGAGACACAGATTGGCAGAATGGGTAAAGAAATATGACCCATCTATATTTTGTCTACAAGAGACCCATCTTAGACTTAGGATTTCAAGGAGGCTGAAAGTCAGTGGCTGGAAAACAATTTTACAAGCGAATAATAACCAAAAAGGGCAGAAGTAGCTATCCTAATATCAGAAAAAATAGCCTTTAAATGCAAAATAGTCATAAGAGACAGAGATTGATGCTATATACTAGTAAAAGGGGTAATCTCTCAAAAAGAGAGAACCATTTATGCACCTAATCAGGGTGCCTCTAAATAAATGAGCAAACACTGGAAAACTAAGTGGAGAAATAAATGCCTCTACAATTACAGTGGGGGACTTTAATACAACATCATCACAATTAGAAAGAACATTTAGACAGAGAATCAGTAAAGAAACAAAGAACCTGAATAATACATTAGAGGACCTGGGCCTAACATATATACAGAATGCTACATCCTAATACAGTGGGATATACATTCTTCTCGAGTGCACAGGGATATAATCCAAGAGAGATCACATGCTAGGCCACATAACAACTCTTAATGAGATCAGAAATCTTGAGAAAATACAACGTAATTTCTCTGACCACAATGGAATGAAATTGTAAATCACTAAGGGCCAGAGAACTAGATTAGGCATGAAGATATGGAAATTAAACAACAAACTCTTTGACAAACAGTGGGTCAAGGAGGAAATATCAAAGGAAATCAGTAACTACATCAAATTGAATGAAAATGACAACACAACATATCAAAACCTATGGGATGCAGCCAAAGCAGTACTGGAATGGAAATTTATAGCTCTAAATGCATTATTAAAAAAGAAGAAAGAACTAAAATTGAAGAATTAACTGCCCATCTGAAAGGATTGGAAAAATGACAAACTAATCCCAAAGGCAGCAGAAAGAAAGAATTAACAAAGATTACAGCAGAACTAAATGAAATAGAAAAGATGAAAGCACTAGAAAAAATAAACAAAACCAAAATCTGGTCTTCAAGAAGATCAATAAAATCGACAAACCCTTAGCCAGATTAACAAAGAAAAAGTGAGAGCACATGCAAATACACAAAATAAGGAATGAAAAAAAGGATATCACTACTGACCTCACCGAATTAAAGAATAACATAAGAGGATACTTTGAAAAATTATATGCTAACAAGAATGATAATTTAGAGGAAATGGACAAAATCCTAGAAACTCACAAGCTGCCTACACCAATGAAAAAACAAATTGATGAACTCTACAGTCCAATTACAAGTAAAGAGATAGACTCAGTCATCAAAAACCTCCAAACTAAGAAGAGCCTAGGACCAGATGGCTTCATAGCTGAATTCTAGCAATCATTCAGGAAAGAACTAACACCAATCCTGCTTGAGCTCTTCCAAAAAATATTAATAGAAGGAACATGCATAACTCATTCTATGATGCCACCATTACCCTAATAACAAAGCTAAACAAAGATACCACAAGAAAGGAAAATTACACACCAATTTCTCTAATGAAGCTAGATGCTAAAATACTCAAGAAAATACTTGCTAATCTCATTAAACAACATATCAAAAGCATTAGACACCATGACCAAGTGTGTTTCATCCTGCATATGCAAGGATTGCTCAAAATAAGAAAATCAATCAATGTAATACACCACATAAACAGATTGAAAGAAAAAAAATCACATGATCATCTATATAGATGCAGAAATATCATTTGACAAAATACAGCACAGTTTCCTGATAAAAAGTACTGCAAAGGATAGGAAATAGAAAGAAACTTTCTGAACATGATAAAAGGTATATGTGAAAAACCCAAAACTAACATCATCTTCAATGGTGCTATCCTAAGAGCCGTCCCTCTGAGATAGGGAAAAGACAAGGATGCCCACTATCACCACTCTTATTTAACATTGT
>PVKH010005422.1:0-22122 GCA_004027955.1 Chaetophractus vellerosus | reverse complement strand
TATAATGCTTTTGATATGTTGTTGAATGTGATTAGCAAGTATTTTGTTGAGGATTTTAGCATCTAGGTTCATTAGAGAAATTGGTCTGTAATTTTCCTTTCTTGTGGTATCTTTGTTTGGCTTTGGTCTTAGTGTATTGTTGGCATCATAGAATGAGTTAGGTAATGTTCCTTCTATTTCTATTTTTTGGAAGAGCTCAAGTAGGATTGGTGTTAGTTCTTTCTGGAATGTTTCATAGAATTCAGCTTTGAAGCCGTCTGGTCCTGGGCTCTTCTTAGTTGGGAGGTTTTTGATGACTGAGTCTATCTTTTTACTTGTAATTGGACTGTTGAATTCATTGATTTGTTCTTTCATCAGTGTAGGCTGCTTGTGAGTTTCTAGGAATTTGTCCATTTCCTCTAAATTATCATTCTTGTTAGCATATAATTTTTCAAAGTATCCTCTTATGATATTCTTTATTTCCGTGGGGTCAGTAGTGATCTCTTTCTTCATTCCTTATTTTGTCTATTTGCATCTGCTCTCACTTTTTCTTGTTAGTCTGGCTAAGGGTTTGTCAATTTTATTGATCTTCTTGAAGAACCAGCTTTTGGTTTTGTTTATTTTTTCTAGTGCTTTCTTATTTTTTATTTCATTTAGCTCTGCTTTGATCTTTGTTATTTCTTTCTTTTTGCTTCCTTTATGGTTAGTTTGTTGTTGTTTTTCCAATCCTTTCAGGTGTGCAGTTAATACTTCAATTTTAGCTCTTTCTTCTTTTTTAATATATGCATTTAGAGCTATAAATTTCCCTCTCCGTACTGCTTTGGCCGCATCCCATAGGTTTTGATATGTTGTTTTTTCATTTTCAATCGATTTGAGGTAGTTCTTGATTTCCTTTGAGACTTCCTCCTTGGCCCACTGTTTTTCCAAGAGTGCGTTGTTTAATTTCCATATCTTCATGCCTCATCTAGTTCTCTGGCCCTTAGTGATTTCCAATTTCATTCCATTGTGTTCAGAGAAATTACTTTGTATATTCTCAGTCATTCTGAACTCATTGAGAGTTGTTCTGTGGCCTAGCATGTGGTCTATCTTGGAGTATGATCCATGTGCACTCGAGAAGAATGCATATCCTGCTCTATTAGGGTGTAGCATTCTGTATATGTCTATTAGGTCCAGGTCCTCTAATGTATTATTCAGGTTCTTTGTTTCTTTACTAATTCTCTGTCTAGATGTTCTGTCTAATGGTGATAATGATGTATTAAAGCCCCCCACTATAATTATAGAGCCATTTATTTCTCCACTTAGTTTTTCCAGTGTTTGCCTCGTGTATTTTGAGGCACCCTGATTAGGTTCATAAATGTTTATGATTGTTCTTTCTTCTTGAGAGATTACCCCTTTTACTAATATATGGTGTCCATCTTTGTCTGTTATGATTGTTTTGCATTTAAAGTCTATTTTGTCCGATATTAAGATAGCTACTCCTGCTCTTTTTTGGTTATTATTTGCTTGTAAAATTGTTTTCCAGCCATTCACTTTCAGCTTCCTTGAATCCCTGGCTCTAAGGTGGGTCTCTTGTAAACAACATATAGATGGGTCATATTTCTTTATCCATTCTGTCAATCTGTGTCTCTTGACTGGTGAGTTTAATCCGTTAACATTCAGTGTTATTACTCTCAATGAATTTCTTACATCTGCCATATTTTCTTTGGGTTTAGGTATGTCCTATGTAGTTTTTGTTTCTCTCTTGTTTTTGTTGTTCTTACACTCTCCTCCAACTCTCTCTCTCCTGTTTTTTCCTTTCAACATTTAGAGCTTCTTTTAGTATTTCTTGAAGTGCAGGTTTCTTATTAGCATATTCCCTTAATTTCTGTTTATCTGTAAATATTTTGAACTCTCCATCATTTATGAATCCCAGTCTTGCTGGATAGAGAATTCATGGCTGGAAGTTTTTTTCTTTTAGTACCTTGACTATGCCATACCACTGTCTTCTTGCCACCATGGTTTCAGCTGAGAAGTCAGCACTTAATCTTATTGTGCTTTCTTGTATGTGATGGTTCTCTTTTCTCTTGCTCCTTGATTATTTTCTCTTTGTCTTGAGCACTGGACATTTTGACAGTTATATGTCTTGGGGTTGGCCTGTTGGGATTTATACTGTTTGGTTGTGCTGTGCTTCCTGGATATGTACCTCCATCTCCCTCATTAGGGTTGGGAAGTTTTCAGCCATTATTTCCTTCAAAACTCCTTCTGTTCCCTTTCCCTTCTCTTCTCCTTCTGGGATGCGTATAATGCATATGTTTTTATGTTTTGTGTTATCGGTTAAATCCCTGAGTCCCTGCTGTGTTTTTTCTTTTTTTTATCTATCTGTTCTACTATCTGCTTGATTTCAGATGTACTGTCTTCTACATCACTAATTCTTTCTTCTGTCTGTTCAAATCTGCTGCTATGTGAATCTGTCATCTTTTTGATTTCTTGTGTTATGCTATTCATCGACATAGTATCCATTATCTTTTTATGTATGTTTATAATTTCTTCAGTATGTGCTCCCAGTGTCTTCTTAACATCCTTAATCTATTCCTTCTCTTCATTAAGTTGGTCCATGATATTTGTTTGGACAGCTTTGATTAGTTGTTCTATGTTCTGCGTCTCTTCCTGGTTTTTGTTTTTTTCTTTGGAATGGTCTATGTCTTCCAGTTTCTCAGTATGGCTTGTAGTTTTTTGTTGCCCTCTGGTCATCATTTTATCTTGTTGCGTTTATTAAGTTGATTAGCTTCTCTCTCTGCTCTAGAGTTTTATTTAGCTTGTTGTTCTGTGTCTGTGTTATGTTTTCTTGTTGATACTTTTTTCCTCTTGTATTTCCTTGCTTTTTTCTATGTTCCCTTGAAGGAAGAAGATTAGGGCCAGAGCAATCAAAAGGGGTAAGAAAGGAAAAGGGATAATAGTACTATTGATAAAAGTTAGAAGAAGGGCCATATCAGACTTAGTAAATTGAATATTTAACTCATGTAGGCAGTGTCGAGTACCCCCTCCTGTGAGGGGACCCCAAATAGGCTCATGGAGACTTATCTATTACTTCCCACTGCCTGACCTCCTCCCCCCCCCCCCCCAGGGGAGGAGCTGAGACTGAGTTACTCAGGGCAGAGCTGTAAAATTGCTGGCTCTGCCATTTGCCGAGCCTAGCATCTGTGTCACAGTTATGTAAATTAGCCGTGCATAGTAGATTCGCCTCTCCCCTCAGCCCAGCACCACTTCCAGCTGGCTAATTCACTCCCGAAAACTGCTAGGGGGTCCTGGCGACCAAGCCCACAGAAAAGAAATGCCTCTCCACCCTTTGCCAGAACCTTCCCACTCTCATAGTTTATTCCCCCCCCTCAATGGTCTACCGGCGTGGACTCGGAGTTCCCAGCCCCATGCCTGGAGAATAGGGTTTAGCTGCCTGTGTTTCCAGCTGGGGAGTAAAGGACTCACGATTTTATGTTGAGCAGTCCAACTCTCAGTCCAGTTCCCTCCAGACCATTGCACCTAAGACCTCTATTCCCCAAGCTCCCAGAAAAGACCACCGTAGCAGGCTCCCATCACCAATCAGCCATCCTCTACTTGAGAGCCAGTGACTGTGCACCAAAAACCTAAATTTTAAAAAAATTTGGCTCTGTTGATTTTCTCTATTTGTTTTATATTTTATTGATTTCTGCTTTTAACTTTATTTCTTATTACCTTATCATTTTACTTGCTGTTCTTTTTTAAGCTTCTTCAGAAGAATGCTAAATAACTTATTTCTAGTCTTTCATAATTTGTAATATATGCATTTAAAGTTATATATTTTCCTCTATGCACTGTTTTAAGTGTTGCCAAGTTTTGGTGTCTTATATTATTATTATAATTCTGTGCAAAATCTTTTCTAATTTGACTTGTGGTTATTGCTTAAATTCCACAAATTTGGAAGTTTTCTAGTTTTCCTCTGTTATTGATTTTAACTTAATCCTACTAAAGCCAGAAAATGTTCTTGGTATTATTTCAATCCTTTGAAATTTGTTAAGACTTGCTTTATGGCTCAGCATATGATCTATTTTGGTAAATTTTCCATTGCATTGGAAAAAAAATATGCACTCTAAAAATTTGAGTACAGTGTTCTATAAATGTCAATTAGGTTAAGTTGGTTAATCATATTGTTAAAACCTTTTATATTTTAATGCTTTTTTGGTTTGGTTGTTCTATCAGTTACTGTGAGAAGTGTGCTAAAATTTCTCACTTATTTCATGAATTTGTTTATTTCTTCTGTTCTCTTTCTTTTCCATAGATTTTGAAACTCTCCTATTAGCTGCAGACAAATTTTTGCTTGTTATATCCTTCTGTTAAAATGACAGTTTTATCATTATGAAATATTCCTATTTATATGGGGTACTAGTACCTGTATTAAAGTTTTCTTTGTCTAATATTATTATGGCTATACAATTTTTCTTTTTTGGTTAGTGTTTTTATGATATTGGATTTTCTATTCTTTTTCTTTCAACCATTTTATATCTTTATACATAAGTATATATATTGAACATTAAATCATAATTAGTCATAGTTAGGGAAGACAAAATTATGGGAGAGGAGAAAGCAGGCTTTGCAAAGAGACAGAGGATTAATTAGAGAAATAATATTTGTGTTTTGAAAATTATATTAGTTAGGGTTCTCTATGGAAACAGAACCAACAGGAGGTATCTGTAAATGTTATGAGATTTTATAAAATTGTCTCATGCAACCACGGGGATGCACAAGTCCACATTCCATAGAGCAGACTGCAAGCCAGGTCTCTGATAAAAGTCCATATGAATTCCCCAGAAGGAGATGGCTGTCTGAATTAGAGATGGGAATTCTTTCTCTTGACTGCTGAAATCACTTCTCCTTTTAAGGCCTTCAATTGATTGGATGAGATGTCTCTCATTGCTGAAGGCAGTCTCCTCAGTTGATTGTAGAAATAATCAGCCATAGATGCCATCAACTCACTGATGATTTAAGTCCATGGAATGTCCTCACAATAACAATTGGGCCCGTGTTTGCTTGACCAAACAGCTGGGCACCATTACCTGGCCAAGTTGACACATGAGCCTAACCATAACAACAATAGTGTAGAAAAGGTTTAGTGGTGTGTCTAAGACCAGAAAGTAATTTAGTACCATGTGGGAAAACTAGAACTCGGTCCCAAGTTTCTTTTTAAGTTTTCATTATGGAAAATTTTCATAAAAATATAAAAATGGGGAGAATAAAGTGATCCACCTCTGTGAATCCATCACTTAGCTTCAACAATTATGATCATGAAGACAACATTTCTTCATCTATACCTTACTCTTTTTTTTCTACCCTTACCGGATTATTTTGCAGCTAATCTAAGACATCATACTGTTTTATGTATAAATAATTTGATATGGGAAAGGAGAGCATAAAACAGTGTCATGCAACCCTAAAGCTACACATTAAAAAAATATATATGGATTTAATAGATAGTTCTTATTGCAATATAAATTATCAAAATTGATCCAAGAAAATAATAGAAAACTTGGGGTACTTATCGTAGAAAATATAGGAAAGATGAATAAAATTTAGCATTAAAAATTTTGCCTAGACCAGATGATTTCACTGAATTTTGTCTATAATGATAAAAAGCTTAAAATACATACATTTTTGGTGTTACATAAACTCTCCTAGGTCATGGAAAAAGATGGAATGTTCCCTAATTAAGTTATTGACAATACATTAAAGACAAAAATAAAAATAATTGATATAAGCATTGGAAAAAATAAAAATTTCTTTTTGCTGATAAAAATCCAAGACATTATATTTTAAAACTAGAATTTTGGTAAGGTGTATTGATATAATTTAAATATACTAAAATCAATAATTTTTTTCCTGCCAACCATAAGCACCTAGAAATGGAATATGAAAAAATATTACATTAAAATAGAAAAAAATCTAAAATAGTTATAAAAGCATATAAGAATAAAGGCACAGGTTATATATGAAGAAAATTATGAAATCTTATGACTTATAAAGGTTGTAAAAAAGAGGTGAAAATAGAAAGACATACCATATACTTGGAATGAAAGATTAATGACATAAACAACAGCAAACTGACAATTAGAAAAAAATATCCGATAGAAAAAAGGGCAAAGAATATGAAGAGAAATTTCATAGATAAGTTCAGTGACTGAAAAACATTTAAAATGCTGACTCTGGTCACTAGTAAGGAAAATGCAAATTAGCAATGAGATATCACTTCATATCCAGTGTAGGCCAAAGCTTTGCCATTATTATGGTCTTGATTGTGTAATTAGAAAAGATGCTTATACTGTGCTAATAGTTTGTGTTAACAATTTGGAACTCATTGAAAAGTAACTTGGGGTGTTTGCTTAGAAACAGCATTCAAACAGCTTGAGGGATCCGGTCTTGCAATCCTCAAAGTATTGAAACATTGTGCAGTGACATATGAGTAACCATTTGGTAAATATGTGTAACTACATCTGAACACTCAGGTTTGCTTTAATGCTTTTGATTCTCTGTGGGTTAGCATATAAATATATATGTAAATATTTACCGTACTAGGTAAATTACTATATTCCTAGGACAGTTCTCAGCTCTGGGGTTGATATATTAATAAATTCTTATGATTGATACTGCTAAGGCAGCTGTGTATGGCAAACACAATCTACTTGTCCTGATTGTGGAAGAAGTAATGCAGTTGGCAGTCTCTGTGGCTATGTATGTGTCTGGTGTTGTTCTGGCACTAAGCCCACAAATGTGGGAGTCTCCACATATTTCTCTTGAGTCTGTCCTTGCCTGTTTTAGTTTCCTACCTGTTAAACAATGTATTGGCATAACAATGGGAATTTATTGGCTTACTGTTTTGAGAATAGGAGAAGTTCAAAATTGAGGTATCAGCAAAGCAATGCTTTCTCCCTGAAGACTGTGGTGTGCCAGCACTGGCTGCTGGTGATCCATGGACTTCCCATCACATGGCAATGCGTATGACGCAATCTTTTCCTTTCTCATCTGGGTGTCATTGACTTGTAGCTTGATGCTTCTCCAGTGGCTTCTCTCTGCAGCCTTCACCTTTAGGCCTCCAGTAACAGGATTAAGATCCCTCCTGACGTAGTTGGTCACACTTTAGCTAAAAGTAACCTTATCAAATGGGTTCACAATCCACAGGAATGGATTAAGGTTAAGAAAACACATTTTCTGGGGTACATAACTCTAAGCCACCACACTGCCTTTCTGTATTTACTGCCATGTCTAGATCAGATTCTCTCTCTTGCTTGTACTATTGCAGAAGGCCTCTTACTAGTTTCTCAGCCCGTTTTGTCCCTTTGCCATCTCCACTGACCTCTAAATTGCCCATCTGACAATGTAATTTACCCCAATAAATCTCCTCAATTGGCTTAATATTCAACTATACTTCAAAAGATATTTCTAATTCCAGAATCTGAGTTCTTAAGACTAGGGCTTGCTGTCTCCCAGTGACTAGAGTCTTCTATTTCACTTCCTAAATCCTAAAAGTTAAATCTCGTTGATTGTGTCTTCTTAGTTTCCTTCATATCTCCTCCCCTTTCCCTCCCCTAGTTTAAGTGCCTTATTTTAGACTCTCAGAATTTCTTATTTTATTATTATGATTAACAATCTCTTGCTGCCGGTTTTCCTTGTTCCATTCTGTCTTACCGATATCTGGTAGAATGGCCATATAAAACACAAATTTGATCAAGTGGCTGCCTTAAACTGAAAATGGGATATTTCAGTGGATCTCATTCACTTTCAGAGTGAAGTCCCCACTTTGCATGGCATCCATAGCCTTTGATTGCCTGGCACCTGCCTTTTTCTGAAGTCTTCTGCAGTTCCCCTCCTCCCTTAGCAACAGCTGATACCACTGAATTGCCTGTGATTTTTGCAAGTCCTTGTTCACTCTTTGTACCTCTGCACAATGTTCTATGTCTCTCTTAGTAATTATTTTGCCTAATAACTTAATCGTTTTTTGTGTTTTTTTTTTAACTTGTCTCACTTTTCCCCGGAAACCTTTTTTAAGTACCTTTATCTCCAACTTATCGTCCAGATTGATTCGCTGCATTTTCTTGTATTCCCACAGCCCGGATGCTTAGCTCTATCTTAGTATTTAGTGCACTGTACTTTAATTGCCTGTTTATGGAAAGACCACATCTTATTTATCATCTTCACAGCTCAAAGGTGCAACAGTGGTCCAGCACAGGTAGACCCAGGGAAGGGCAATATCCCTGATCTTAGACTCTCCAATAGACTCCTCATATAGTTCTGCTCAAGAGCTGGATTTGTTTTCTTTTTCTTATTATTTTTCAAGGCTAAAAAAATGTTGAAGATTGTGAGGGGTCAGATCAAATTGCTTTCTAAATATAAGGGTATACCATAACTTAATTTTATTTAGAGGTATAGATTATTTAATCCCATTATAGTATTTTTTCTTTAATCATTGAGACTTTATTGGTTGTTTTGAAGATCAGCACCCAGACATTATGAACAATTTGTACATAATTCTTAATATACTTTTTACCCCAAATCTAAAAAGCCATGTAGCTGTAATTCTTTTCTACAGTTAATACAGTGATTTTCCAGCTTAAAAGTTGGAGATAAATTTTCCTTAAGAGCATATCAAATGTGAGAAGCAGATGTGGCTCAAGAGATTGAGCTCCTGCCTACCACATGGGAGGTCCCAGATTCAGTTCCCTGTGCCTCCTGGAGAAGACAAGCGAGACAGCAAGTTGGCACGACAGGCTGGTGCTGCAAGCTGATGCAACAAGATGACACAACAAGGAGACACAAAGAGGAAACACAATGAGAGGTACAACAAAGCAGGGAATGGAGGTTCCTCAAGTGATTCAGTTCCTCTCTCCCACATGAGAGGTCCCAGGTTCAGTTCTCAGTGCCTCCTAAAGAGAAGACAAGCAGACACAGAGAGCACACAGTAAATGGACACAGAGAGCAGATAGCAAGCGCAAAAACAATGGAGGCGGGGAATAAATAAAATAAATCTTTTTTAAAAAAGTATATCAAGTACCAATATCTTCAAATGTTGATAAGCTGTTACATCATAAGTCTCACTAATTTACAATTTAATGTTATACATACTACATACTCAAATTTCCAATCTTTCATAACACATAAAGTTATTAGGAAAACTATACCTCCGTGACCAAAGATGTTACAGAGTACTTGCAGTTCTGACAGGGAAAGCTGAGATCAGGGAGTAGTTTTCTTGAAGAAACAAATCTGCTGAAAACATGAAAATAGAAGTATATTAAAATATTGAAGACATATTAAATGCATGGATGTGACTTCAAATTGCAAATTAGTATTTGTTGCATTATATAGGATATAAAAAATGTCCCCCCAACCTATGGGATGTTTAGCTGATAGCCAGGACAGTTAAAGCCTCCTATAATCTAATATCCTACTATTTTCTGATTGTACCAAAAAATAGACAATCAGCAAATGATTTTTACCTCTTTAAAAAAAAGCATTTATACTTTAAAAAATAGGATGAGATGGGATTCCATTCTCATATAAATGTTTTGCATTTATAAAACAGTTGATAAAAATCATTTGTCTGGATTGTACAAGAAGGGACATATAGGGACCACTGAGACATGGTATATGATATTAATCAGACTTGGCTTCTTTCTCTCCGCTTTGTCAGAGGCTGGATTCTCCTCATAGTTAGTTTCTCCATTTTCTGCAGGTAAGCCAAAAGAAGCAGCAGGAAAGAATAAATCTTCATGCAGAAAAGTGCAACCAAAAGGGAAAAAGGCAGCAAGGGGAAAACAAGCCAAAGTGGCTGACACTCAAACTGTTAGAGCCCTTTCTAACCCCTTGAGCTACAACATTAAATCCAGAATCTCTGCTTAGAGGCCCATATCAATAAATTCAGCCTGATCCTGTATACTCCTTCCACCATTATTCCCACAAACTTAATACCCATTCCTATACCTGTTCCCCTGATTTCTGTCTGTATAAATTGGAAAAAGCATGCAGTTCTTTTGGAGTATAGCGGACTTCTTCCATGTGTCACACTTTGTACCTCACCTTTTGGGGTCTATTAGGACTTCATTCTAGTTTTAAGCCTGGAAGAAAAGAGGAGTGGTCCTGGGTCATGAAAGGACTATAATTTCATCTGGTGAAACAAGATTAACCTCTTTGGACAGAGGTGTGAGAGCTGTTTCCTCAGGGGAGGTAGTTACACGTTATCAGGCACAGCAGGGTTCATCTCATCAGGTACAGGAAGGATAGATAATTCCTCTGGGGAGACCATTCCAGGTTTATCTGGCAAAGAAGACTCAGCAGAATCTAGGGTGAGATTCTGCTGAGTTCTTACCATCATCATTATTAGTCCATATGTCCCCACTCCAATTTTTAGTATCCCAGTCCTTTTCCATCAGTGCCTTCAAATTAACAGCACACACCTTGCAAGGTTGGGAATTTACATTGTAACTCAGCCACTCGCACAATGAGACTCTTAAGTCTGGTTTTCAGAATCTCAAGTGTATGGATCTAAGAAATAAGGATTTCTTTCAGTGCACACAAAGAAACTTTTATGTCCTTCATACAGCACTTAAACTGGGAATTTGAAGCCTTGGTTCATTCATCCTTTTCCTTAATAGCTGTATCTAGCATATTTAGGAACAACCAGCCAACATCATTATACTTTTTAACTTCACAAAACTCTCTTAAGGCATCTGATATACTGTCACCCAGAGCCTTGCACCTTATAAGCATTTGTGTAGAAGTATCCAATGGTGATTACTTTGCATATCTTTTTTGCCAGTTTGCACCATGGACTATCTTGATAATTGGAAATAGTCATTCTTTGCTTTTATCTAATCCAGGAGTTCTTAACAAGGGGTCCATGAAATTGAACTGAAATTCAAAAAAACATTATTCTTGCAGGGATGTGTTGGTGCAGGTATGATATGTTTATTAAATCATACATAGTATAGTATGGACTTAGTATGGGGTCCGTGGTTTTCACATGACTGGCAAAGAGGTCCAAAAAGGTTAAGAACCCCTGATCTAGTCAGATTAGAGAATCAATTCCAAAAATTTCAGAACCAACTCAAAAATCTCATCCTTAAGATTCTGTTTCTCAAGAACCACTCTTATTACCAAAATCTGTATTAGTCAGGTTCTCTAGGGAAACAGAACTGACATGATATATTTATATACGTTATATTTATATTATGTGTAAATATTATGAGATTTATTATAGGAATTGTCTCATGCAACTGTGGGGATTGGGAGTCCAAATTCTATAGATCATGCTGCAAGTTGTGATCAACTCTCCAGAAGAAGCTAGCTGGCTGAAGAAGAGAGAAAAATTCTTCTTTCTGAAGGCTGAAATTATCAGTTCTCCCTTTAAGGCCTTCAACTGATTGTATGAGACTTCTCACTGCTGAAGGCAACCTCCTTTGTTGATTATAGATGTAATCAACCATAGATGCAATTAACTGATTACTAATTTAAATCCAGGAAATCCCGACAGTAACAATCAGTCCAATGTTTGCTTGGCCAAACAACGGGACACCATGACTTATCCAAGTTGACACTCAGACTTAACCATCACATAAAATAACCAGTGTTGTTTTTATTTAACCAGTGATGTTAAATTTATTAAAAACCAGCATCTGTAATGTTCTTGCTGACTTGTCATAATCACTAGTACCATAATGATGAGAATTTTTTTTTTTTTTTGGTCAACAGGTAGAATTAGCCTTAAACATTAACACTTGTTTATAAAATACTTTCATATTAGCTAAACCTGCTCTTTGGTAATCAAATGATTTTTAAGACCTTGATGCTTCATTTTTCAGGCTCTGATTTATAATTAATATACTTAGGGAAACTTACTTTCTCTGTTTTGTTTTGTTTTGTTTTAATGGGCCAAAATTAAGTTGCTTTTAGTCACAGGATTTCTGTAAATACAAACTTATGTCAGAAGAGGCCTTCTATTTACTTTTTGATTCAGCTCAGCATGTTTATTTAATCTGCAATGATTCAGCTTACTGGCTGCTTTAGAAACTTGGAGTTGTGTGTTCTCATGATGACTGAATAAGTTGATGGCTTTGATCTGAACTGCAAAAACTCAGAGAGAAGGCATTTTTTTCCCCTCTGCAAATTTGCCTTTGGAATTTCTCTTTCTTTTGTTTTAGATAATACTATTTGACTGTAGGACCACTCTGATTTAATTTAGATCTACCATATTTGCTGAATTAACAGTTTTGCCATTTTGGGGTACTTTTTGGTGCTTTAAAATGGAAACAGTATGGTTATTCCAAGCACTGATAGAAATTTGAATTGTGCGTGTTGTCTCCTTTATGGAGGAAATACATAAAGTAGCTGCTGATATTAATCTATATTAGGGAGATTACAAAAAAACAATGTATGAATAAATGAACGAATCTATGTTCATTTCTCAGGGACCCAAATGAGAGAAACAGGACCAGTATGTATGCCCTCTTCCCGCAAGATTGACTTGCACAGTCTGTCCCCTGGGTCCTCAGCCTCCCACCTCAGTCAGTCTTCATTTACTCATTTTCCTGCTCTAACATTTCTTAGTAGTGTCTTCTACTCATCCTTCCTTTACTTTAGAGTAAAGGATGATTATCACAATTTGTACCCACTTTTGCTCTCCGGTCACCTGAATTCCCGTGTGCTGGATGAGTCTCTGTGACCATTATGCACCCAGACTCATGCCTGCCATTAGGGGCTGCTTTCCTTTGCTCCTCTGAAATGTGGTTTCTTAGAACCACAGGTTTCAAGTAACTTTTCTGGAAAGAAATGCTTGGAGCTATTTTGCAGGCTTGATTCTTTATGATGTGAATGATCCCTTAGTATTTCAAATAAATAAGGTCATTTTAGATTCTGACACCTTAACAGGGACTTCAAAAATGGTCTGAGAGTTTCATAGTCTAAGTTCATAGAAATTAGCTTCTTTATAAACTTAAATTCAAATAACATTTACTTTAAAAAAAAATTAAAAGATCAAGTATCACAGAACTCCAATGTTGGAAGGGACAAAAAGTAATTTGTCTCTTCTTTGTACAAATGTCTCTGCTTGAACATGCCTAGAGATAGGGAGCTTACTGCCTACTAAGGCAACTCATTTTACATTTGGACTGATTCAGCAGAAATTTCTTCTTCCTACTGAACTAATATTTGCCTCCTTAGGATTTTCATTACTTGGTTCTGATTCTGCTTCTGAGCTCACCCAGGCCAAACCTTTCCATTTGAATATCTGTAGAAAACTGTCACATATTCCTCAGTTCTTCTTTTCAGGCTTCTCATTCCCAGCTCTTTCAATTCTTCTTCCTCTAATATGATCTTATGTCCTCTCACCTCCTGATTGTTCAATTCTTCTTTCAGTTTGTCTCTAATTCTACTAAAATACGTTGTCCAGACCCAAAGGTAAGGCCTTATTACCTCCTCCCTTTCTTGATGCTTTTGTTATTGCAGCCTAAAAGAGAATTTACCCTTTTGTGCATGTGTGGACATATCATACTACTGGTTTATGGTGAAATTGTGGTGTGAAATCTAAAATAAAAAAAATAGGTACTGCTAAATCATTTTCTGTCTCATTTTATATTTATACAATAGATGTCCTGGACTTCAATTTAGTGTATTGTTTATCCATGTTATATTTTATCTTCTCAGAGAAAGCCTACTATTTAAACAGTGTGAATTCTGAATCTGTAATCCAATGTATTCATTTCCCTTTTTACTTTATTACCTCTCTGCTTTGTGACTAGACCTCCTATAGCTCCATCAAAAGATAAAAATGGTCAACAGGATGTAAAAAAGAGCCCTGCCAATGGTCACTAGAAATCTCTCTTCAGATTGATGCCCATACTTTAACAGAACCACTCATAATTGTCCAACTAGTTACAAATCTACCTTGTTATTTTTATATACAGCCCCTTTCCCCCCACTTTTCCCCAAAGGATATCATGAAACACCTCAACAAAACCCTTGCTGAAGAGTCTTTAGAAAATATTTCTCTGTTAAAGAGGAAAATGAAGATAATTCTATTTATTTGGTTATCACTTTTTCCTTGTCCTTTGTTTAGAAATCATCTTTTAGGTAATCTCTCCTGGAACTTGCCATATTAAAGCTGCTGTTTTCTAAATTACCACCCCTTTTTTGAAAAAGTGGAATGGATTTTCCCACATCACACTCTTCTGCATCTTTCTGTTCTTCATTACTCTTAAATTATCACCATGTCTCATTCCCAGTTATCCTAAATGGATTTAACCCACTAGGAGATTTGATTAGTGTGGAGTTGTAGGGTGCTCACAGATGTCCCTCAAGGTCAGCAGCTGCAACCCCAGTGCCTAGTCTTGTTTGCCTCATAGTTAACACTTTTGCTGTATTGAACAAATGACTCTCCCTGCTTATTTTGGAGTTACCAAAGTTTGTGCAACATTTTTCAATCTGAAGATCATTAAAATTGTCAAGATTGATTATAAAAGAAAATGCAAAATCACAGTGTCTGAAACAAAATAGAGCTAAGAGAGGTATAGAGCAGGGACCCAGCTCCTTCTTTCTTTTTGCTCTACAATTTTGACACTTGGCTTTCCGCCTCTAGATCCAACATGCTGCAGGAGCTCCGTCCATCACCTCTATCTTTCAGTAACCCTGTGTGGGAAAGGGAAAAGGCAACTTATTGCTGAGCCATCTTTCTTTAAGTAACCTGCTTATCCTCAGTCACCAAAACTTTATCAAATGGCCACACATAGCTGTAGAACAGACAGGAAAATCAGAATAGTTGACCAGGTACATTGTAACCCCCAAGGAAAGAGGGTTTATATTAATAAGAAGGTGAGACGATAACAGGCTAAATAGGAGTTCAGGAGTTCTTTTTTTATGTCCTCCAAAAGCATATTTGGTTAAGAAGTAACTACCTTTGATTACCTTTGTGCTTCAAACATTGATAATAGGCCCATTTTATTGGCCATGAAATCATATAGATATTTTCCATTTAGAAATTTAGCCTTTTAACATGCTCTAATGTTTGTTTTTTTGTTATTGTTTCTGTGTATCTATAACAGATTTTTTCAGCTTACTTCTCTCTTTCCTCCTGGTGAGATTTGCAGTTACTCAATCAAAATAGCATTTTTGCTGGCTTCTCTGCCATGTTGAGACAATTCACTTCTAGATTCTTAGGTTACAGAGTTTATGAAACCCTTATTTTCAAAAAACTTTCTTGAAATTTTCAAGACAGCGTATTTGGCTAGTAAACGTTTGCCTTTTCTACCCAGTTTCTTGCCACATTTTCAGCAAAATTGATTTGGCTGGAGCTCACTACCCTCTCGAACAAGGGTTGGGCATGGGAGCCTGGTCTGGTCAGTATGTTCCCCTTTCCTGTTCATAGTGATCCAATCTTCCACTGAAACCATTCAAAGGGACTCTGCTCCTGAGATGGTTGGAGGCCATCTCCAACGCTTCATGGAAAGAGTGAGAATGAAGCAAACGTAGAAGCAAAGCTGATAGAGGGAGTGAGTGAAATTACCGATGATATCTTTTGAGTGCCCGAATCAAGTCTGCCTGATGCTAATACTACTTCTGGATATTTGTGTTGTGTAAGCCAATAAAGATTCTTTTTCCATTTAAGCCAGTTTTGAGTTGAATTCATGCAACTTGTTCCCCAAAGAGCACTCATTAATTCAGTTTGGTAACTTCTTTTGGGTTATTGTTCATTCGACTAGCCATCTCTTTTTCCTTGTTTGTTAAAGTGTACCAGTTTTATTAGTATAAATGATCCTACATGTGCTAATTTAGTGTACGTAAAGTGGATGTAAAATAATTATATAGCAAAACCTCTAAACTGCCATTGTCCATTTAGTGTTGTTACTGAGAAATGATCAGATTCTCTGTTTATATGAAATGAAGGAATTTATTTCAACTTAATCTCTCTAGTTCTTTTGCTGACTGCTTGTCTCAGTATATAAAGAACACAGAGGCTATGGATTGGAAACATGGCTGTACACTAGAGACAGGGAAAAAAATAGAAAGTGGCACAAATAAATGCATTTCAGAGAAAACCTGGGAGCAGGCCTGTTAGAGAAGGTTTTGAAGGAAATTAAAATCCCTCTAGAAATCAGTTAATGATGTCTCTGTTCCATTGTATTTGAATTTTGATCATCTATGGAAAGCAACTAAGAAATTTCCAAGACTAATAGAGGACCTGAATAATTAAGTCCACATGTTAATCTAAAATGGCATAGGTCAGAGGAAGGAAGCACAACTAATATTTATTGAGGATCAATTATGTGTTAGACATGGGCAAGCAGAATTTTCACACAGAATTTTATACTAAAAGAAAAAAGGACAGAGGAATTACAAAAGCCATATCTAAAGAAAATGGGAATACAAGGAAAATGGAAATATAGATCTCAATACATAGGAAATACTCAATAAACAATAGCGACGGTGATGATGATGTACAAACACCTGACAAGGTAAACCCTCCTAGAGCACCAGGTCTACAGTAGCCCTTACCTTCCTAATTGAGCAAAATAAAATATTTGCATCATTGTACCTGAAGGGTAAATATTAAAATGCAGATTCCTAGGTCCACAGTACAAGTGATCAGAATGCTTAAAGGTAGAGCCCAGATAATCTGCATTTTAATTAGCTCCCTTGGAGGCTTTGGTTCCAATTAAAATGTAAGAGTCTTAGCCTTAGGGGTGACACTATAGGGGAATAGGGGAGGGGATCATTGTATTTCACTAACTCTTAAATTACTTTCAAAAAACATCCAAATTATTTTAGCATCACCAAACAATAATTCCAGAACAGTATCAATAGCAATACACAGTGATTTTTTAATCTTTCATATTTGACTAACATTTTTTCAGTAAGAACACAATTTCAATTTACTAAACAAACCTAACTACATTACTTTATTTTTAATGTGTGCCAAAGCCACCGTTAAAGATTTTATGGCCCAATTTAACTAACTTATTTCCTTTGTTTATCTGCCCTCTTTTCTTCCTCTTTCCCTCCCCTCCCCATCCCTCTCCTGTGTAATTTTTCTCATAATGTAGTACTTCACAGTGATCAGCAGAGGGCACTATTCTGCAGCAAGTCTGAAAATCAAGACTAAAAAAAGAAATTGCCGATTGAATTCAAAGAAATTTGAGTAAAACAAGCTCATAAATGTTACATACATGAATGCTCACTGCATTTTTAATTATGGTGATTTACACGGACCTGTCATGATTACATGGCTCATAAAACATATTCCATTTTTAATAGTTGTGTTTAACAATGTACCCTTTCCTTTATGAGAATTTAATTCTGTCTTTTCAACCCTTGAACTCCTAAATATGATGCTCTTAAAATAAGACAAGCTCTACTCAAGCAAATGGCCAATAGAGCCAGAGCCTCCCTTGAAAACCCTATTTTATTGGTCTGTCCGACTGTGTAATTGTTTAGTTTAACTTGATAAACATGTCAGTTTTCCCAGGATAATTGGGTGGATAAACAAATGTTCAAAAAGAAATGGAGCCAATTAGACTCTTTACAAGGGACATACACAAAAAAGTCTTTACAGATGGATGGACTTTTCCTTAGAGATTTAATCTTAAATTAGAGTTCCTGGAATTTCCAAGGCACAAAGGAGCCAACTTCCCTAAATATAATGAAATGTCAATTATCTGGAGAGTAGAGCAGATAAGAGACCCTCCCATATGCTTCAAAATTCACACTTGAGTTGGAAATGCCGAGGGGCCAGCATTCAGGAAGAGCATAATTCTGTGTCCCTTCTACTCACAACCGCTTACAAACAGGTTGGGGAACTGGGAAAGATCGTTCAGTGGCTGTGGGTAATTTTCTTGGAGCAGGCTCAAAGTAGACATGTATCCAACGGTTGTTTATGCTGTTAAATATGTTGCTACACATGCTGTGGACAGGACTTTCATGTATTGTATACACTGACAGTTCAGCAGTTGTTTGTCCTGAAACTAACAGGCCATTAATACATTGGGTCCTCTCTTGCAGACCTTGAGATATTTTGAGGAGTAATTAACATTATATCTTTTAAGTTCTATTTCTTATTTTTTGTCACTGACAAATGATTAGTATTTGGAGTGTAATATCTGACCTGACTCCTTGATCCAGGCTTTACTTCATGTTTTGTGCTTCTTCCCTATAAAGAAAGTTTAGTCCTTGATTAAGTGGTAACTCATATCTCTGTCAGTGCTCATATTGTTATCAGTACTGACTCAAGGAATATTTTTCTATTTTGAAATCTTCATAATGCAACCCAATAATAAAATATGTACTAATATTTTTCTTCACCACACCTTACTACATTTTTTATGTTTTTCCTAATAATTATCCTCTCTGAATTCTTGAAAGTTGCTCAAAATGAACATCTTCATAATTAACAAAATGTTTCTAACTTTAAGGATTTTTTTCCTGTCATTACTCCCACTTCTTCACTCTTTAAGCTCATGTATACTGTCTAGATTTCTCCATTCTTAAAGCACTTCATTTGGGGTAGTAATAGAATCCCTTTCAGAAAAATACTCTTTCATTCTGTAATTGTAGCATCTGCTTTTCTATAAACTCCTCTCAGAGTTTCTTTACCCTGCTTCCAGTCTTGTCTGGATTTCTATACTGCTTTTTCTATTACTTGTCTCAAAGTTTCAGTATAATACCAAAGTCCTTTCCATCTATTTATCACAACATCTATTGTTACTGACAACTACCGAACTCCTTTTTTTGTTTCCTGGTTGCCATAGCAGTGAGCTTACCACAGTCAGTCGGTCTCTTGTAAGATTAATTCAGTATCCAGTTAAGATTTTAAACTGTCATTTGACAGGTAGAAATTAATAAATGGGTAGTGTACAAAACCTTATGTTTCCATTTATGGAAGGTATTTAAGGGGATGAAATCTAAGGGCATGATATAGGCCATGCATATTTTAAAAATTGCTTGGAATTAATTGTGGATTGCTGCCAGACACCCCATGTGTTTGAGACTGTTGTGTGCCAGCAAGTAACGATGATGATCTAGAGAAAGAGTGGCTGCTTCTCTCAAGACGCCTTTCCACCAGTTTCACCTATCTAGAGAGCTGAATCTACATTGGATATTGCAGCCTCGGGCTAGTGGTTTAGGGACACATTTTCCACAGAGTTCCTAAGTATTTTGATGTTGTCACAAAGAGTTTTAAAAATTTATTCTCCTTGCTTTTCTTTTTAAAATGAAACAGCTGTATTCTGAATGGAAATTTGAAAACAGGAAAGCATTAAGAAATGAATAAAAATTACCCTAAGTACTCAAACCAAATAAAACCCTATTGAAGAAATATCAATAAGTTTGAAGATGCAGACAAACAAACAAACAAACAAAAAAACCCACCTAAATCCCACTACCTTCAGATGACCATCATTAACATTATCATTAGGTGAAAAAATATTTCTGTCTATAGATATAGACAGAGCTGGGCAGATAGGTGGATAGAAATAATATTATAAAATATAATCATACTCTATGCTATTTTAAAATAATGAGTTTACATTTAATTTTACTACCTTTTAACAGGAGAAAAAATTAAGAGAAACTGAAGAAATTTTTGCAATTCAGATAAAAGTTCCTTTATCATAAAAGGCACTAAGCTCTAAAGAATCTCCAGGATTTAAAAAATAAACAAATTTTTAGAAACTGATGGAAGAAACTCACATCAGCTTGGCAATTTAATTTAAATTCTGGCCTTCATAAATTAGTCTTACTTTTTCTTTTATTTTGTGCTCTTGGAATAAATTTCTAACGAGATATGGGTTTACATGAGCCTCTCTTTTTGCAAGAGTGATCTTGCATCACATAAGAAAAGGAAGACAAATCTTCCCAGCATTATGTATAACTGCCCATAACCTTTCAGAACCTAGATTAGATAAAAAGTAAATGAACTAATTTGTTCTTCCCTCTCAGTTGCCTAGCACAGTGCTTTGCACACAGTGGGAACTCAATAAATGCTGAAAGGAATTAAAGCCAAAAAAGGGGTGACATCTGAAATTCTTTCCCTATATGACTTATATTTGACCTTTTTATGGCTTATGGCTAAATCCAGAAGATGTGGTTTTCCTCACTGGACAATGATAATAGAGCCTCCCTGTGGACATTCCAGCAGATGGTTAAAATAACCACAAGTTAAATATCATATCAACAATGAAGACTAAGGTCCCATCCTGAACTTGTTCTCAATTATGCAGACCCTCCTAGAGGGCATAAACAAGCACCAGCAGCGGGAGGGAGGAGAAGAGGAGCATCTGGACTCAGATATTATCCAGGCAGGCCCTGAAATTTTGCAGGCAACTGCCTCCCCGGCCAGCTCGTGTAATAGAATCTACCAACAGGGAAGTCCTCAGGCACTCTTGGCCACAGCAACTGGGTTTAGAAATCAAAGAACACCAGTCTTGCCATTACGGGATCTTGTGTTTGAGATGACAAGCATTAATGATTTAGCACTGTGTCATCAGGATTTCTTCTGAGGAACACGAGAGTTCTATCACAACAGCTGGGAAATCCTGTAGGAAACCACAACCTTTCCCCCACCCCCCAAATAATATTATAGGATTCTCTAATTCAAAAAATAAAAATGAAAAACCTCTTTTTAACAAAAGGCTTATGAGACCAACATTAGAGGACTAACTTCCAATTCCAACAGCAACATTACTAAGTTTATTAAATTCATGGTTTTATTAACAGTTAAATTGAGCTGTGAGCAAATGTCATGGGTGGAAAGATCACCCGTGTGGTCTCTGGGAGGCGCAATGCGTTTAATCGTATTATGTGGATAATTGCATAACAACAATGCAGTAATGCTACTGAACAATCAGCACATTGTTCAAGATGAGGAAGTAAACAGTTCCCAGTGTTGCCATCACAAGTTCCCTAAACACTTACTGGACACTTTATAATTTCATCCAGTGAGCTGGATTTATCTGCTGCTAAGTGAAAAACAAGCAAGGTAGAGGAGAAAGCAATAATTTAATATGCCTTATTCCACTTCTGTGTTGCTCTCACTCATATCTGCATTTGTATTCATGTAAGTGGGGAGTAAGGTGTTGAAATCAGGGCAAAGTTAAAATCTCTATTCAACCATTCAATCATTTAATGACTATTTATTGAGAAGTCAGATGAAATAACAGCCAGCCCCAAAGATGGGAAATAAATGATGCCAATCTTGTAGAGTTCAAGCTTTGTTAGTTGGGATTAGAACAGCTTTTAGCCTAGGACTCATTTTTCCCCGCTATTGAGTTGATACTTTTCTGAATGCTTTATGTGATGGCCCATGAGTTACAAAGTTTTCCTCACCTGTCTCCAGATGAACTATGAGAATTGTTACCACAGTTGGTTCTTTCCTCAGTGTAGGTAACTTCTTCTCACTCTTGTGCTGATCAGAACTCAGCTGAAGACTCAAAGGGGGACCCTTTGCAAACCTCCAGAGATGGATCTGTCTTTCTGTGCAGCTCTACCCTCTCCAGAACCCTGCCTGCTAACTCTAGCTGCCTTGGCCTCCCTGGACTCCTAGCTGTTTCCTCAAATCACAGATTCCACCAGGCTCCACCTGTGCCGTGACCAGGACATTGTCCCCAGGTAGTAAGCTGGGGCGCCCATAGGGCTCACCTTGTTTGTTCCTATCTGTTAGGGATCACTGTGTTTTGTTGCCTGATGTCCACTGTCTGAAAATATTTTTTTCACATATTTTGTACATCTTCATTTGTTTCAGGGGAAAGGGTGAATCCAGTCCATGTTATTCTGTGTTGGCTAGAAACAACCATGTAGATTTTAAATTAGAAAATGTTCTTTATTGATGTGTCCTTGAAAAATTGCCAATGACTTCCAAACACATAGTATCTTTTATTGGAGGAGTTAGTTTACCATCTTCAGCTCTAGGGGAAGACATGGTCAAGACTGGAGTCAGGTGGGACTTGGCAAGTCTCTCAAGTTGATGACTATGAGAGATAGCTATGGCCCTGTGGTTTTGAGTTGGAATTCTTGTATAAAGAAAATGAAATCTAATTTTCAGAGGGAACTTATAAACTCTGATTACAAAGTCTCTTCTTTCTTTCCTTTTTCAATTTTTAAAAA
>PVKH010005421.1:0-22122 GCA_004027955.1 Chaetophractus vellerosus | reverse complement strand
GTAGTGGTCGCCTCTGTACCACAAATTAGACTAAGTCTGATTCTCCACTGAGAATAGAGGGCCTAGTCCATGAAAAGACAATGAAAAAGTAACTCTGAAGAAAATAATTGCATCTTTCAGGGTTAGCTAAGAAAGCTGGCAAAATAAAGCAGACTTTTTAAAGGTTTATAAACAATGACTTTCAAATCAAATCTTTTGATTTAATTTACTGTTCAAATTAATTTACTCTGGACAAAATGAAAACTTCTGTTTCTAGAAGAAAGAGTTTACAATGCTTATTGAAAAGTATGTAAAAACTTCTTGCACATCAAATAACTAACAATGCAATCTTCTTGTATGTTAGGCATAAATTATTTAAAACATATGAATTGCATTTCTATAATATTACATGGAGATATAAAAATACAAAGAAACAGAAAATTTAAAAATAGGTGTTTTCATCTGATATTGAAAATTTATTTGAAAAATTACATTACTTGAAGTTTTGATCATCAGGTTACCTGTGTAATGCGAGTATGACCCTATTGCTCAAAATGATTCTCTATGATTATAATCCATGAATCTCGTTTTACTCTTTTCTAAACTAAATAGAAAAGTAAAGTTCTTTTCTTAGGCAGACAAACAAAAACAGTAAGAGTAAACATTTTCTGGGGGGTGAACAAAGTATGTTTGTTTACATTTTCTAATATTTTAAGTAGGTATTTTTTATCTGTGCCTACTGCTTTTCTGCATATTGTCACCTAGGGCCTTTATCCAATGTGTTTAATTGTAAGCATAGGGGACAATGCCATGTCTTTCAATGTGGCTGACTCTTTCCTGGCAGATTGATATCAGGAAAATGGCCTTTTCCTTACTTTACATTCCCTGGATTGTGCTGGGCTCCAGATTGTGTAGGCATGGTCATTCAGAGCAGGGTTCACATTTATGGAAGTAATTTTCAGTCTGTTTTTGGCCATGATCAGTTGTATCAATTAGAATTTTGATATCTGAAAAAGTGGTGGGGACAAAGAGTGATTTTAGTTGCTAGACTTCAGACCTCTAGGCTGTGTTCAGACCTGATGGAGAAGGCTGTGTTTCATCTAGAGATCTTGGACTTTGGGTACAGTGACTGTGTGGAATCAGAGTTGTCTTCCTTGAAGACGGGATGAGTGTGTTCAGTGTGTGAGTGTGGGATTCATTAGGACTGTTCACAAATATTCCAACTCTGTTTCCCAAGCACGTGGTAGGATTGTACCTTTTTACCCCAGTGAAGTACAATATAGCGATGCAACTTGCTTCAGCCAATGAAAGGTGAAGGGAAAGTAATGAATGTCTCTTATGAGTAGAAGGTAAGTGCTGGGGCATGTTTCATCCCATTCGCTGTTTCCCTCTAGTACTGGAATCAGCACTATGCATGGCGGTGGCCTTTCTATTATCTTGGAGTAAGTGACAAAAATAAGCAATATTGCCTGTGCTGACCACTTGGTGGACATTAGTATAAGTGGGAAGTAAAACTTTATTTTTCCAAGCCACTGTGATACTTTGAGATAGTTTGTTTCTGCACCATAATCTAGCCTATTCTAATAAATACGGAAGAAGAAAGGAACAAATATTTTAATGGCACACTATGACTGCGAATGGCTAATCAGTCTCAAACCTGCTTCCTTTTCCTCCTGGGCATGCAACTAATCCACATTTCCCAGCCTCCTGTGAGAGTTGGGGGGAGGCCATGAGGCCATGCAACTGAGTCTGACCAGTGGAATGTAGGAGAAAGTGCTGTGCTCCCCTTCCAGGCCCTGCCCATGGAAACTACTCTCCCCTCTATGATCTCTCTTCCCCACCTGCCATGTGGAAATTAACGACTCTGAGAACCTAAAGCAGGATTCAGCAAACATATAAAGGCCCGGATAATAAATATTTTAGGCCCTGCGGGCTGGTCTCTACCACAACAACTCTGTTCTGGCATTTTATAGGAAAGCAGTCATAGACACTATGTAAATGAATGGTCGTGTTTCTATTCCATTACAAATTTAGTTACAAAATTAGGCAATGGGTTGGCTTTGACCTGTGGGCCATAATTTGCTGACCCAGGACCTAAAGGATGGTAGAGTCAAAGGATAAAAGGAGCCTGGGTTTCTGAATCGCCCTATGGTGTCAACTTGCTGAACACTCGGAATGAATTGTTATCTGAGTCAAAAAGCCTTCCCTTGAATTAAGAGTAACTAATATACTATCTTACCCCATATTCCAGAAAAATAGAGTAATGATCTAAATCTAAATATATACATGGCTAAAAGAAAATATAGGACTCTTTATTTTATAATATTGGTTATTTTTATAGTACTAGTTAGAAATATCATGACAAACCCCCAGAAGCTATAAAAGAAAAGATTAAACAGATTTGACTACAAAATTTTTTAAATGTCCGTACAGTGAATGGTACCATCAAACAACGCTGCAAGAAAAATTACATAAGGAGAGAAAATATTTGCAACATATACTACAACAGGAAAGGGTTCATATACCTAGTAGCAAATAGCTTCTACTAATCAGTACAAAAAAGAGAAGCCGCAAAATAAGAAAATGGACAAAATATGAAGAGACAATTCTCGAAAGAATATGTGCATATAAGCAGATGAAAATAAATTCAACCTCACCCATAATCAGTGAGGGCATATCAAAACAGGATAGTATTTTTTACTTATCAGATTGGCAAAAATATTTTAATATCAAGTGTTTGTGAGTATGTGTTAGAAATAGTAACTTTCATACACAATTGATTGGAGTATAAATTGATAATTTGGAAAGAAATTTATAGTTCCTATACTATTAAAAGTGCATGTATCCTTGTACCAATAAAATTGATTTGTTTAAATAAATGAATAAATATGCATATTTCCTCTCACCCAAAATTTCCACTACAAATAATCTATCCTGAACTAAGTGTTCAAAAATACATTTACATGCATGACTATTATTGTATTATTTGTAAGAGAAAAATAGTTGGACCACACCTCAACATTTTGAATAGATGGATGGTTAAATAAGTTGGTGCATCAATAGATGTTACAAATGAGGGAGATATGTGTATGCTAACATGGAAGAATGTCCATGCTATATTTTTGAGTGGTAAAAGAAAGTCAGAGTTCTACATACAGGATGAGCTCTATAATGGGGGCAAATTTGGGGGAACCTATGGGTCTTGAAAGAGACACATTGTTGACACTTGTAACCCTTGGGGTGATAGTGAAAGTGAGGACCTCCATTTTTTAACTCTACACTTCCTTTTTCCCTTTGACTATCATTGTTGTAATTATAATTTTCTTAAAAGTAAAAGGCAAGAGAGACTGAAACACAAACCCATGTGAATACTGGCCAGGCTGAGGGGTTCAAGGATGGATGGGCAGAGGAACAAAGACTCATTGGAGACTTGCTGAGGCAAATCCAAAGGTATGAGTCACTCCCTTGGTGTTCAAGTGGCAGCAGATTGAATTGTTTTGACCTGGAACCCAGGTTCTGCCTGGAAGTTTTCCATGGAAGGCGAAGACTCAGGGTGAGAAGAGAAACAATAACCTTGCTGGCCTGAGGGGGAAACATGAGGGGAAAAATAACACCAAATAATGTCCTCTGGCTGAACTTGCTTTGTGTATGTAGGAGCTAAATATTAGGTTATCTTTTCACTGCTTCAGACTTTTTTTTTACTTTCTTTTCTCAGAAGCTCTTGCCTGAAATGCATATATACTTAATAGAGGTTTTTTGGGTTGTAAAGGTTACATGTTACTGTGTTTTAGGAAGATGAGTCTAGGTTCATTCGACCTTAGTTGTGCCAATAGAAAGACAAATGGCACCAGATGCGTGTTATAGGTGAACAGGCTGGCATTCGTTCAGGATTCATACATTCATTCTCTGGTGTGCCTTTTCTGTTTACCAAAGGTAGTTTTGTCACAAAACTGATTACTAGTGAGACATGTTTGTTAATTGTTTTAAATAGTGCCATGTTGCTCTGTTACTTAACTGAAAGTTTTGGGGTGTTTTTTGTTTGTTTGTTTGTTTGTTTGAGGTACCAGGGGTCGGGGATTGAACCCGGGACCTCGTGTGTGGGAAGCTGGTGCTCAAACTCTGAGTCACATCAGCTTCCCTGAGTTGGTTGTTTCATTTGTTTTGCTTGTTGCTTGTTTTTGTTTTTTCAGGAGGCACCGGAACTGAACTGGGACCTCCCATGTGGGAGGCGGGCACTCAACTGCTTGAGCCACATCTGCTCCCAACACAAAGTTTTATTTTATCTATTGAATGTAGCTTATACTCTAAAATTCCTTACATTGTTGTATATCATTTACCTTATAAATAAAGGACTACTGGCGTTGTTTTTGGATCCCAGGGAGGATAAAGGGGTCTTGTAGACCCAAACTCACTATTTAAAGAGAGAAACCTCTAGATTTCTCTGGGTAACAACATGAGAATGAGCTAAAGGCAGACGTGAGCATTTTTCTGTTTGTGCTCAGAGTGTCTTTTCCCAACTCCCACTGATTCCTGTGGATTGCTCTCATAATAATTAGGTAATTGCATATTTACCTCCCTAACTAGACTAATGCACTCCCTTTAAGTAGGACCAGTGTCTTTTGTGCCTGGGGTTCGGTACAGAAGAGGTGAATGAATGAATGATTAATAAATAATTTTGTATTCATCCTTTTTTCCCCTTTAATATATAATTTTATTTCTGGTTCTAGAAATAAATGCTAAGAGCAGAAACAAAACTTCCCCATCAACATACAATGATTTCATAGATAACAGAACAGTTAAATGGAAAAAAAAAGAAATTTTAAACTTTGTTATAGCTTTAAAACATTAACAGCTGATACAATTAAAAATCACATTCAGATCTCAAGCTTAAAAAAAAAAAATTATGGCTCCTTACTAAAAAAATACCGTATCCCATTTGAAATGAAAACACAGGTCGGTCCAGCTCAGATGTGGGTCTCTCCATTTTTCTGACTCGGGCGCCTGCTCCTCGCCGCCCTGTGGGCAGGTTTGCAATCCCTGGTTTCCCACAACTCTTGCCCACAGACTGCTCAGAAAAGGTGAAAACCCTACAAATGCGCATGCCCTAACGCCCCCATCCAATGCTCCGGAGCTCTTCCCACTTGAGAGGGTAACCACTGCTTCTAAAGCGCTGATTCTTAACGATATTGTGAAAAATACTTTAGACAGCCACGGGGAAAAAAAAATACACACGCACACTCAGGCACACCCCTAACGATATGCTCCCCCGATTACTTTTACAGGAGTCGTATCGTTCTGTGAAGAGCAGTCTCGGCCGGGGCTTTGACCCGCCCTGCTGTGGCCGCGTGTTGGTCCTCAGCGTCTCAGGTAACCCGTGCTCAGCATCTCAGTGACCTGAAGCGCGGCCTGTTCGCAGGGAAGCCTAAGGGTCTGGGACAGTTTTTGTGCCCCTCCTTTCCTGAACGAGAAATCAAGCCAAGTAAGGTGGTATTCATCCTTTAAAGAACACCAGCCTACACTGCCATTTGTCTATATGGTTGCACAGCTAAATATAAGAGAACCATGGGTCACCGCTGTGAAACAAAATGGCATGCAACTTTTAAAAATAAAAAATATATATATATTTATTAAATGCGTGTTCATTGTGGGCAGCAGCTTTTAGGTAGGAAGGTGAAATAAGAAAGTCCAAACCAGGGAAAGAGAATCCTTATATGTAGTGTCTTTGTAAACTACGCAAGTTCAGCCAAAGGATACTGCACCCTACTTATATTAATAATGAATTTTAGATTTAAAGTCTAATCTAAAAAAAAAAAATTACTGTTAGAGAAAGAAGAAATGCTTCTGTGGAGATTATTCCATGGTTAATAAATGGAATTCAAGGGGAAGGCCTCTGGGAGCTCTGTGTTGTTAAAAATTGGAGAAGACAAATCAGAAGGGCAGCTTAATAACAGTCTTCAGACGAAAACACAAGGATGTTGATGGGTTCTTTTCTGTCTCTGCTGAAGACAGAACAAGATCCGTTTATGCTACAGCATGCAGGGGTTCAGATGGCTATGAAGGAAGAAATTCCCAGCAGAATACCAAATATCAGAATGCTTAGATTCCAATACAAGCTGAGGTTTTATATCTTTATATCATTTAAATGAAAGCTTCCCAAATTTGTTGTAGTGGTTTAAAGTGTGAACTCAGGAATCAGATGGACCTGGGTTTGAGCCAACCTCTTTCATTTACTAGGCATGAAATCTTGAAAATCTTCATTTCACCAAGGATCAGTTTCCTTACTTGTAAAATGGATTTAATGTTGGTACTTACCCCATAGAATTACAGGAGATTGAATGCAAAGCATGTGGCACAGTGACTGGCATAGTGTAAGCACTCCAAAAATAACAGCAACAGTGAAAATGATAGCAAACATTTATCAATTCCTTACTGCATGCCAGACACTGTTTTAAATACTTTATGTATCATTTCATTTGGGTTTCATTATACCTTTATAATACCTATGTGAGGTAGGTGCTTTTACATTCACTTTACAGATGAGAAAACTGAAGCAGAGAGAAATGAAGTGTCTTGCCCCAAATCATAGAGCTAAAAAGTGACAAAGCTCTAATACAAACCCAGGCAATTTATCTTGAGAGCTTCTGCTTCTAGTCACTATATTAGCAACCTCTACAGGTTTATAAGTAAATAAATATTAGCTCTTACATAATAAAAAAATTGGCATGCTCTTTAAAAATTCATGGTCTACTGGTTCCCTGTCTCATCATCCTTTTTATTATTTTTCCTTCCATGTTCTGAATCACTTTAGTTACTAAAATACTGCTTTGCTAAGTAGTCATTAATTCATTTTTTATGGTTATTAATCAATGACATATATAACAGCACTCCTGATCAGATATGAGGTAACAGCATGGTCTGAATTGATGTAATTTCTGCCAAAGGCAAAGTAACTTGATATTTAGTTTGACTCATGCAGCTTTGTCATTGCACAGTTTGCACTAGGCTTTCTGAAATACCTGTAATAAGTAATAGCTCTTTTTCCTCCCAACATTAACTTATATTCCAGAGCCATCTCTGATGTTGATACATAAACTCCTTATTCTGAAATGTCTTTACGTATATGTTGGCTTCCCCACAAATGATTCCTCCATATGATTATATATATTCTGAAGACACATAGATGCATGGCATTAGCAGGTCTCAAATAGTGTGGGGACAACAATTTTATAAGGGCATGCTTAGGGTCCAGAATGTACTTTTGAGGTATATATTCCATTATCAAATGTTAAAAGTGGATGTTTTCTAACCAACTCAAAGTGAATGCTAAACTAACTCAAGAAGAAATTTTAAAAAACAACAAACCTATAACAAATACAGATTGAGTCAATAATCAAAAACTTTCCACAAAAGAAAAGTCCAGGACCGTATGGCTTCACTGGTGAATTATATGAAATATTTAAAGAATAATTAATACTAATTCTTCTAAAACTCTTCTAAAGAATTCAAGAGGAGAGCACACTTCCTAATTCATTTTGTTAGGCTATAATTACCCCAATACCAAATTCTGATAAAGACATCACAAGGAAACAAAACTACAGACCAATTTCCCTTATGCGTATAGATGCAAAAATCCTCAACAAAATACTAGCAAACTGAATCTAACAGTATATTTAAAAGATTATACACCATGACCAAGTGGGATTTATCCCAGAAAGGCAAGTGTGGTTGAACACATGAAAATCATTCAATGTAATACACCACATAAATAAAATGAAGGAAAACAGAAACACATGATTATCTCAATAGACACAGAAAAGGCTTTTGATGAAATCCAGCACACTTTCTAGTGTAAAAACACTCAGAAAACTAGGAATAGAAGGGAATTTTCTCAGAGCAATAAAGGCCTTTTATGAAAAACCCATAGTGAACATCTTAATGGTGAAGGACTGAAAGCTTTCCCGCTAAGATCAGGAACAAAACAAGGATACCCATTTTTACCACTGCTATTCAATGTTGTACTAGGAGTTCTAGCCAGAGTAATTAGGTAAGAAAAAGAAATAGAAGTTATCCAAATTGGAAAGGAAGAAGTAAAACTATTTCCATTTGCAGACAACATGATCTTATATATATAGAGAGAGAAAATCCAAAAGAATCCACAAAAAAACTACTAGAGCTAATAAATTCATCAAAGCCACAGGATACAATGTCAACATGCAAAAATCAATTGTGTTTCTATAAACTAGCAATGAACAATCTGAAGAGGAAGTTAAGTGTAAAAATTCCACTTACAATAGCATCTAAAATAATAAAATATCTAGGAATAAATTTAGCTAAGGATATGAAAAACTTGTTGTATTAGTCAGGGTTCTTTTGGGAAACAGAACCAACAGGAGATATCTGTAAATAATATGAGATTTATAAGATTCTCTCACGTAACTGTGGGGATGCACAAGTCTGGATTTCACAGGGAGGCTGCAAACCAGGGGCTCGAATGAAAGTCCAATTGAAGGTCCTTGATGAGTTTCTGGGAGATGTTGGCTGTCCAAAGATGAGTTGGGAAATTCTCTCTGAATGCTGAAATCACTTCCCCTTTTAAGACATTCAACTGATTGAATAAAATGTCACTCACTGCTGACAGCGTCTCCCTGGTTGATGTAGACGTAATCAGCCATCTATGCAGTAAACTCACTGACAACTAAAGCCCATAATTGTCCTTGTATTACAATTAGCCCAGTGTTTGCTTGACCAAACTACTGGGCACAATTGCCTGGCCAAGTTGACACATTAGCCTAACCATCACACTTGTACACTGAAAACACTGCTGAAAAAACTAACAAAGACCTAAATAAATGGCAAGACATCCCATGTTCATGGATTAAAAGTCTTAATATTAAGGTGTCAATTCTTCCCTCGGCTGTTTACGGTTTCAATGGAATCCCTATCAAAATTTCAGCAGCCTTTTTTTGCAGAAATGGTAAAGCTGATCCTCAATTTCAGATGGAACTGCAAGGGACCCCAAAAAGCCAAAACAAAATTTGGACATTCAAAATGTACTGCAAAGCCACAAATAATCAAAATAGTGTGGTGCTGGCCTAAGGATAGACAAATAGAAAAATGGAATAGAATTGAAAGTCCAGAAATAGGCCCACATGTCTATGGCCAATTAATTTTCAACAAGGTGCCAACTACATGAAATTGGGATATCCACATGCAAAAGAATGAAGTAGGAGCCCTAACTCATACCATATGCAAAAATTAACTCAAAATGGATTAAAGACCTAAATATAAAAGCCAAAGACATAAACCTCTTAGTAGATAACAAGGAGGAAAACTTTCATGACCCAGGATTCAGCAATGGATTCTTAAATATGGCATCAAAACATGAGCAACAAAGGAAACAATATATATATTAGACTTCATCAAAATTAAAAACTTTTGTGCATCAAAGGACATTATCAAGAAAGTGAAAAGATTTTTACTCCTACCAGTTTTAGAATGGGAGAAAATAGTAGGCTATATGTCAGATATGGGCTTAATATCCAGAATATAGAGAGAACTTTTTACAATGCAACATGTCTGGACTATGGTGAGGAGCTGTGTTCCCACCGAACTGAGAACGAATACATCAGATCAAAGAAAAACTCAGACAAGTCCAGCTTGGCAAGTAATGAGCATTTATTTAGGGATTTACTTAGGGGGGTTATGTGGGGTCCTTGTCCTTGGCAGTGGAAGGAGAGAAAGAATTTTCAGAGCTCAATGATCCGTGCTCACTGCAAAATGAGAGGGGTCTTTAAAATGCCTGTCAATGTGCAGATGGGGGAGGCATGTGAGGGGCAGCAGGACTTCTAAAGAATGCAGTGTTACAAGATTTACTGATCAGTACCAGTTCACAACCAGTTCCTAAGGCTTG
Organism: Chaetophractus vellerosus; assembly: GCA_004027955.1. Taxonomy (NCBI): domain Eukaryota; kingdom Metazoa; phylum Chordata; class Mammalia; order Cingulata; family Chlamyphoridae; genus Chaetophractus; species Chaetophractus vellerosus. The sequence continues at coordinate 12,233 of PVKH010005421.1, read as the reverse complement.
CTTTTTAATTATTTAGGAATGGAATGTTACTGCAACTGGAAAGGGAAAGAACTGGAAGAGCTGGGGGAAAATGCAAAGTCATATATGCCATACAACAACAAAAATACAACTCAATTAAAAATGGACAAGGGACTTGAACATTTTTTCCAGACAGAATATACAAATGGCCAATAAGCATATGGGAAAATGCTCAACATCATTAGCTATTAGGGAAATGCAAGTTAAAACCACAATGCAATACCACTTTATACCCATTAGGATGGCTATTATTTAAAAACAACAACAACAGCAACAGAAAAGTGTAAGTGTTGGAGAAGATGTAAAAAAATTGGAACCCTAGTGCATTCTTGGTGAGAATGTAAAATGGTACAGCCCCTGTGGAAGACAATATGGCAGTTCCTTACAAACTTATATGACTTGGCAATTCCATTTCTACATATATATCCAAAGAAAGTCTCAAACAGATACTTGTATACTAGCGTTCATAGCGGCATTATCCACAATAGCCAAAAGGTAGAAACAAATGAATGGCCAAAAAACGTGGTACATACACCCAATGGAATATTATTTAACTATAAGAAGGAGTGAAATTCTGACATGCTGCACAGGATGAACTTTGAAATTATTATGCTGAGTGAAATAAGCAAGGCACATATGAACAAATATTATATGATGTCACTTATATGAGAGAGCTAGAAATAGCAAATTCACAGACACAGAAAGTATTAGAGGTTACCAGAGGATGAGGGGAAGAAGGTAGGTTGATTTTTTATTTGGTAGGTATAGAATGTTTGTAAATAAAAATTCATTTTAAAAAGTGAATGTTTTAAGGTACGAGCCAAAATTTCTAATCACTGGACGTGGCTGAGTGTGAAAGGCTTATCAGTAGGTGGAGGCTAAGGTAGACTGAAGAGATGAGGATCTGGAATTAAACTGTCCACTGTATATGTGGAAAGGGGACAATTAAAGGGAGAAATAAACAATGGTGTACTGGTAAACAAGAACTCTGGAAAGAAAAAGAAAAGAAAGCCCTGATTTGTAGCATTTGCCAATTTCCCTGTTGTAAATATTCCCCCCAAGGTCAAATTCAAGCTACCAACAGTTTAATAACCAGTTTAGAAAAATCTTTAGTATCTTAACAACTGGGTCTCCCAAGCCAGTATGAGCCTGTTCCATCACACCACTGGAAGAGGTTTATCAGCAGTCTGTGGGTACAGCCTGGAGATGCTATTAATAAAAATGTATATCTGATAGAAAAGGTGAAGCAAAAAAGTCAAGAAAAGAGAATTTCCAGGTGAAGTCTAACACTAAAGACTTGTAGGCAGAAATGTGTCTGAGCCAGGGAGGCTACAAAAAGGAGAATCAAGCAATTTAAACAAGTATGTTGATACAGTATGGCCACAGAAACCTTGAAGCAGACAATATTTGAAGACCCAGGTGGACGATTAGCAGGCAGTCAGATTTGTAGAAGTCCATAAGCAGACATTAGGGTCAGTGAAATAAGATAGGACACTAGTACCAGGAAAGAGAGAGTGGCAGAAGTTTCTAAGCTGAGCAATTATGGCAGAGAATGCTGGTTGCCTGCCCAGGGTCTATTCTCCCTTTTTCTTAGAACCTTGGCTTTATTTGGCTAATGCAGTAAGTTTTAGGAATGTGACTAATTTCTTGTCAATGATATATAAGTGGAAGTTGCTAGGTGGAACTTTCTGGAACGTTCTGTAAAAAGGACATATAGCTACTGTGTGCTTTTCCCCCTCCCATCTCCCCTTTCTCTTTCTTTTTCCTTGAAAGATGACAATGACTGATGCTTCAATAGACAATCTGGGTCATAAGGCAATCTTGAAAATAGAAACCCGCTAAGGATAATGATGGAGAAAGAAAGACAGATCTTGGTCCCTGCCGACTGAGGAGCCATTATAGCAGACCTGGACTATCTACTTCCTGATGTTTTTTACATGACAGGAAAAAAAAAAACAAACTTTTATTTTGTTTAAGCTCTTATTATTCCTTATTTTGCTTACAAGCAGCCAATTGACATGCCTGTCTGATACAGCCAGCTAACAAGTATAGGAAGCAGAGATGGAGATTTTGTTCCAAGAATTCTAGTACAAACTGGGGAAGGAGTAAGAAGCATTATTACTAGGACTAGAACATGAGACTAAAGACAGACTAGCAACAACATTGACTTGAAGCTTAGTTCTCTGAAAGACAGAGGTACTTAAATTCAAATCCTAAAGCCTCTCACTGAACATTCCCTTTTGCCAAGAAGCTACAAGCAGGATGCCTGATAGCCCACAGATGGCAGTCAAATAAGCACCACAGCTGTGAGCAGAAAAGGGCTCTCTTAGGAAGGGGACCAAGTAGGTCATTCTGTGTCAGTTGCACCTGTAGCAATGGACATGGAGAAGCTAAGATTTCAGAGACTTTTTTTGCCTACCCCTGATCTGACTCTGTAAACTCCATCATTATATGAGGATAGATTTCTGGATGTCTGAGGATAGTGAAGAGAGAAGGTAGTGTGAGGAAATGGGGATGGTGAATGTGGACTACTCTTTCTAGCAGCTTAGAGGATGGAGCTATAAAGAAATGAGGCTTGGGGACTTGAGTGAAGGAGAAGAATAATAAACTGGTGATTGCCATGAATTCTAATCAAAATTTGGAGAATATGATTGTGTTCAGCTGGGGAAAAGAAAGCCATAGAAAGGAGCAGAGACATAAATGCCAGAAGCCTAGACACGCTAACATCATCTTTTCAGTGCCCCAGTGTGCTGTAATGTCCTGTCTGAGAAGGGATGACTCAAATGTCCAGTTGCTTCTTTTCTATCTCCTTTACAATAACCAAGGTACAAAGCAAGACTATTAGTGCTGTGGTGTCTGGATTCCTCAAGGTCATTAGAATCTCCTAATTGCCAAATTCAGCGGACATTGTTCACTTCTTACCTTCTGTGGTATCCCCAAGTCACTTGACACCGTCTTCTCTTTTAGAAGGGTCTACTCCTCTGTGCCATTGCGTTCTCTGAGTTCTTATCTGAACTCTCAGCTCACCACTTTTCAGGCTCACACAGGCTCATCTTCCTCCTCCTGCCTCTGATTAGTTGGTGCTCCCCAGTGTTCAATCCTCAGTTCTTTTCATTTCTTGGTCTATAATCTATTTCCAGACCAACTGTTTCATGCACGTTAGTTCATTTGCTCTGTGTATGTGTATAACTCCAACATCTATCTTCAGCTCACAGCTCTGTCCTTAGGTCTAGACTGTATTTCCTAAATCTACATCTTTTTGTCCCATGAAAAGCACCAAAATAGAATAGGTCCAAAATAGAACTTTTCACAGCTCTGAAAATCTCTGGAGCATGGGGATTATATCTCTTTCTTTTTTCAGGAGGAACAGAGGATTGAACACGTGAAGCAGGTGCTCAACCACTGAGCTATACCCACTCTCCTATCTCATACCTTTTTGTATAGCTTCAGTGCAAATATTGTCAAATGACAAAATAGACATTTAGTTTTAACACGTATATGTTTAAAATTAATTTTTAGTGAGGTAAAATTGATGTGCAATAAATTTGCACACATTTTAAGTGTAGAATTTGGTAAATTTTGACATATGTATACCCCTGTGAAACTATCATCACAATTGAGATGGGGAACATAGTTGACAACCCAAAAACATTCCTCTTCACGCCTCTTTGTAATTCCTCCTTCATATCCCCCCCTACTAGCTGCCCCCTGATGCCTGGCGCCACTGATGTAATTTCTGTCACTAAAAATTAATTTCCATCTTCCATAAATTTTTATAAATGGGCTCATACATTGTGTACTCTTTTTCCCCTGGCTTCTTTCACTCAGCATAATTGTTTTAAGATTCATCTCTATTGTAGCATGTAGCAACAGTTAATTTCTTTGGAATACAGAGTATTATGCACTGTAAAGATGTATCACATTTTATTTATTTTTCTACCAATCGATGGGCATTTGGGTTGTTTACAACTTTTACCTTTTACAAATAAATCTGCTGTGAACATTTGTGGGCAAGTCTGTGCATGAACACATGCTTTCATTTCTCTCAGGTAAACAACAAAGTGTGGAATGTCTGGATCATATGGTAGGTATACGTTCAAATTTATTAGAAAGTGCCAACTTTTTTACAAAGTGGTTGTAGTATTTTATATTCCCATCAGCAGTGTATGAGAGTTCTAATTACTCCATATCCTCACCAACACTTAGTATGGTCAGTCTTTCAAATTCTGATAGGTTTTTTAATAGTTAGAGTTCTCTAGAGAAACAGAACCATCAGGAGATAAACATATATACAAAATCTGTAAATATTAAGGGATTTATTGTAGGAATTGGCTCACACAACTGTGAAGATTGGCAAATCCAAATGCAATAGGGCAGGCCACAAATTGGGCATCCAGTGAAGGTTTCAATGAATTCCTCAGGTGAAGCTGACTGAAACAGAGATAGAAATTCTTTCTGGCTGCTGAAATCATCAGGTCTCCCTTTTAGGCCTCCATCTGATTGGATGAGACTTCTCTCATGCTGAAGGCAATCTCCTTAGTTGATTGTAGATGTAATCAGCCATAGATGAAATCAACTGACTAATGATTTGAATCTCCAAAATACTCTCACATTAACAACCAGTACTTGCTTGACCAAACTGGACACTATAACCTAGCCAAGCTGACACATGATATGACTCATCAGTGTGTACTGGTAGTTCATTGTGGTTAAAACTTGCATTTCCCTAATGACTAATCATGCCAAGCATCCTTTTATATGTCTGTTTGCCATCCACATGTCTTCTCTGGTCAAGTGTCTGTTCATGTCTTTTGCCCATCTTAAAAATGTGTTGTAAATTTCCCTATTATTGAGTTTTCAGAGTTCTTTATATATTCTAGATGCAAGTCCTTTATCAGATACATAATTCATTAATATTTTCTCTCAGTTTGTATTTGTCTTTTCATTCTTTTTAAGTGTGTATTTCAAGGAGCAGAAGTTTTTAATTTTGATGAAGCTCAGTTTATCAATTTATTCTTTTATGGATCGTGCTTTTGGTTTTGTATATAAGAAATCTTTGCCTAATTAAAAATCTCCTATGTTTTCTTCCAGGAATTTTTAGATTTCAGATTTTAGATTTAGGTCTATGATTCATCTTTAATTAATTTTTGTATGTGTCATGAAGTATGGACTGAAGAGCATTGTTTTGCATATGAATATTTGTCTGTTCCAGTACCATTTCTTGAAACACATATAAAGTTAAACAGATTATTAGAGCACTTATTCTTGCTTGTAAACCAATGGAAACCTTCACTTTGTATTCAAGAAAAGTGTGCCCACAGCCCAAACTGCCCAATTTTTTAAAAAAACATTCTTTATTCTATTTTCAAAGTGTCCCATTAGCTTTCTTATTTTTATAGTGAAGGAATAAATCAGCACTGTTTATTTCATGTTACATTGGCCCATCAGCTTATCAAGTTTGAGTTCTTTAAGATTGCTTTGATCTGATAGCGCCTGTGTCTTAGAGGGCAGGAGAGGTAAAATGGGAGGCACAATAGATTTGAAGTAGGGATGAATATATCTAATTGACATCTCATCAACATGCTTCCAATTCTGAACTAGTACATTAGGGACCCTCCAGGGATATTGCACAAAGCATCTTTCTGTATGGATTTTGACCTGCTCTAGAATGGAATACCCTTATATGTATGTCTGTGAATTTTAGTGGGGGGTGAGAAGAAGATGGCTGTTTACTGATCTTGTTTATTTCACTTTAGTAGGGAGAGAAGTCCTCTTCCCCCTTTGGAGTGACCACCAGAGTTTAATAAAAAATGTCTCAATAATCTGAAGTGGTCTTTGAAGTCCTAGAACCAGTCTTGAACCTGAAATGACAAATGGGCATCCTCAGCCTGCTCGGAGCAGCAGAGAGGCACCTTACTATTGACATTGGGAAGTACCCACCCTTGGAAAATTGTCAGGAAGCACAATTTGTCATTAGCATTCCAAGTCTCTTCTCCACCTCCTCTCCTGATAGTTTCTTCTCCTTCCTTAGTATCTGAGGCTCTCATGCTTTCCATTGCTCTCTCCCTTCCTTAAATATAAACCTGCCCAAGAATGATGATTATGTGTGAATGTATTATCTTAAAAAGGAAATTAGTATGTTAAGGGAGAACTGAGGCTCAACCGAGGGACTTTCTAATAGTAGAAGGCTAAGGTTCAATAAGACCTCAGTAAGCCTCTTTGGGTAACCACTTAGACAAAGTTGTGGACACATATGCTGCCTACAAGCAACGATTCTCCATTGTCCCATTCTACATAGCCCTTGATATCTTTAAAAATCCATGTAGTTCCATAAAAGCTGAGATTTGCCTCTGGCTTCAGGTGTGGAACATTGGCAAATCAGCTCTTTAAATGCTCCTGGTCTCTGAGAGTGGTTCATGGATGGGAAAGTGACTTAAGTTGATCCAATGAAAGTGAATCTCAAGACTTGTGAAGAAACTATTGGAAATTTTTTCTCTCTTCCTCCAAACAGTGGGTTGTAAAATTACATGGGCTGGAATTGCTTCCACCATGAAATGAGAACTGAAACTTGGAACTTGGAAATGAAGCCAACACCACAGATGGCAGGAGGGATAGATTAAAACCAAGTCCTTGATGACTTCATTGAATTGCTGGATCAAACTTCACCTGAATACCTCAGGACTGTTAATTGTGTGAAACAATAAATTCCCTTTTACTTTATGACTGTCACTTAACTGAAAGAAAGCTAGTTAGGTTTTTTAAGTTTGCAGTGAACTGAGATCTGTTCTGGTTTCTTCAGGTTTATTATGATACATCAGGAAACTTCAGCAGGTATCATGAAGAATTGAAGACTGGTTTATGAACAATTAAACTTTAGCAAGCAGAGCTATCCTTTCTTCTAAAATCTGCCTGCTTTTGTTCACTATCTATACCTTCAGGTTGTTGCGTTAATATATTTTTACCAGAGTCTGTAGTTGTTATCTGTGAGATGGTTGGTCTGATAGAAGCTTGCTCAGCCATTCCTGGAAGCAGAATCTCTTGATTCTATAAATATTTTGGAGTATGTTCTCTCATGGGAGAGGCAATATCTGAATTTCTGCTACAATAACTGGGTCACCATAAAACTCACCTACCTAATAATGTTTTGCATATTCTCTGTTGATCTTCTCAGTCATCCTCTCTCAAAGCTGTTGAGTTTTCTGTTACCACTTAGTAGAGCCATTTCATTCTCTCAAGGGTACTTCCCGGTTTGTATTTTTACAGGCATCCTATTTATGGCTTTAAGAGAATGCTGTTCAGTACTTCTTGCATTTGAATTCTCTCAAGGGATACCATTCGGTTTGCTTTCTGAGATCTTGACTCTTTCTCTTTTACATTTCTTTTTGCCCCATTTGCCTTCCAAGGGCTAGAAATGATGGTAACATCACCCTGTTTTGTACTCTTATATTTATGAGCAGTTAGACTCAGGAGTATCTCCCTTTCCATTTCATGTAAATTAAGTTTAGCCTCCATTATCTCATCTTTTCCCTTCATATCGTTCTAGCCTGTCCACTAAGATCAAATTTCTCCCAAGGAAATTCCTTTCTTCCTCCAGCTTAGTCTGCCTGAATTTCTTCATTTTTCTTTCACTCTTTAGCTGCTCCTATTCTGCAAGTAAGCCCAAAGCATATTTTAATATTTTGTTTTCATCAACAAAATATATGCATACATTTCAAAAGATCAAATAACATTATGAAGTTTCAACAAAAACCATCAGTTCCCCGCCCATCTATTACCCCAGCCCCATCCTCATTCCCCTTCCTGAGAGGCAATCACTTTGAACTGTTTCGCCTGTTGTTGTTTTGGTTTTTTTCTGGATCACCCTCCATATTTCTAAATAATATTCTTAAACTGTTACCTATTGAGTCTCTCACTCTATAATGACATAGTTTGGGTGTACCCAGAAGAGATTATGATTCCAGGACTTGAGTAAAATAGTTTATTTAGGAGGTGATCCTTGGAAGTACAAGTAGGGCGATGGGAAAATGAGACAGGGACGGGAAGGAAGCTAATAGGGCATGGTATCATGCAGATTGGCAGTGGGGACAGCTTGGGCTTGAACCTAATAGTGAAATCTGGGTGATAGTGTAGAACATGCCTGAAAGTTATCCCTGAGGGGCAAGGGACTGGTGTAGTTATCCTCCAAATCCTTTCACTCACGGGTTGAGGCTATTCCAAGAGCCATTAACTCTCCGACATGGTCCTGTGTGCAGGTCACGAAGACTCTTGGTCTGAGAAATCCATCAGGCAAAGAGTTGCAGTTGCTTTTAGTTAGAAATTATGGGATAGATGCATGGAAATGGGCAGTACCATGATGATATGGGTGGGACCCCTACTGTATCTTGTACAACTATGTCAACAGTCTCCCTTGCACTTTCGTGCAGGTCAGGTTCAGCAGATAGGGAGCCTTAGCAGGAAAAGGGAAGGAGGAGAGAGAGTGCATTAAAGTACTTATTACCCTGACTCCCCTCCTATGAGATTGTCTCAGATTGCCATGTCCCTTGACCAAAGGTCACTGCTCTGCCTTCTAAAGATCACTTTTCTCTTATGGTGACATTTTCTATAGATTCTCTCTTTCTGGGTTCCAGTAACTTCTCCCTGCCCCTGCTGTTATCAGCTCTGGTCCTGGCAGTATCCCTTATGGTTCTTTTACACCCTGTTCACATCTTTGTAAATACACTTTTGTAGTCCCTTTGTAAATATACCCTTCTCCAATTAGCCTAATTTGAGTGTGCCATCTGTTTCCTCTTGAAACCATAATGGGAGAATGAAACTTGAAAAAGAACCAAATGGTCCTGAATGAGATTACCCACCCAGGTACAGCTACACGCTATAGGATTCTTCCCATGGAGGGCAAATCCCTATTTCTTGGCAGAGGAGGAAAACATTTGTTCCCAGTGTTAACCATATCAAAAGAAGAAAGAACTAAGCTAGGAACAATTCAGGTCCTTTTCCCAAGTTCATCAACTGGATAAGTCACTCATCCTTCCTTTGGGAGGACTAGTAGGGTGGAAAGAGGACAGATACTCTATTCCCATTACTTTCAAAGAGGTGGGCTTTCCAAATCTGTGGACCAAGAAGGGACGTTTGGGAGGAGGAGAAAATGGTCTCAACAATTCAGTGGACCTGAGCCCAGCAAAACAAGCTCATTTGATGTTCTCACAATCACACCTGTGGTTTTCCTCAGATGCCATTACCTAGTAGCAAACTGAAGGAGTAGTTGATGTGACAGTTTACAAACAGCAGACATCAATGAGAAAAGTGAATCACGCATGGTTTGTGACTAACAATAAAATAATAAAGTAATTCCTATTAAAAAAGGAAATGCTTGCACTCTATTCTCATGATTGCTGGTATTTTTTTATTTCTTTGGAACATCCTCAGAACCCACCAGCCTGTGAACATGAAAGAGGTTATGTTATTCATAATAGTTGGCAAGCTTCCTACATCCCACTTGTGCTGCACTCAGAGCTCAGCCCGTCACTCATTGGAGCCTCCCTGAGAGGTGTCTCCTGTTTGTGCAGTTCTTCTGATCCAGCCTTTCTGAGTGAGGCAGTTATTTACCAGTCATCTGGGAGAGGCTTCTCTTCAGTGCCCCTGCATCTGTCCTCACTGATGGTACCTGGGTACTGTCTCCTAATGCCTCCTGGGACCTGAGCCACTGAAGTCACTGAGTGTTCTGTGCAGGTTGGATTCTCTTCTCCCTAACTTTGGGATGCCCTTTGTCCCCTGGAATAGCATAACACGGACTTCCAGTCTTCCCAAATCCTTGACTTCCAAAGCTGATCCAAGATTTTCTCCTTAGTTAAGTTTTCAGACCCCAAATCATCCTTACTCGACAGCTAATGATAATATTCCTGGAACTGGGAAACCCCAAAGACCCAATAGTCAAGATAGTACCGTTGCCATCCTTTCTCTGCCTCCTCCCTTCCCACTCCTAATCCTGAAATAAACATTTAGCACTCATGGATGCGGTGGACAGTTGTGCCCTCTAGAGTTGTGCAGTGCATGCTGAGTGGCTCTATTAGCATTAAAGTCATTATTGCTGACCTGCTGGAACAAAGATGTCTCCTTGGGGCTTTAGTAATGTATTTTTTTTTAAATTAGGAACTATATCAAATGGAATCAGTTGTCTAAAACAGTATTACTCAAAGAGTAGTCCATGGACCCGCAGCAGCAGCAGCATCTGAGAGCTTGTTAAAATGCAAATTCTCAGGTCCCATTTTGACCTGTTGAATCAGAGTCTTTGGGGTTTAGGCCTGAGAGTGTGTATTTACAAGCTCTCCAGATGATACTTATGCAGGCTAAAGTTGGAGAACTGGCCTTTCAATCAATTAATAGATACACCACTATTACCATGGTAGATTTTAATATTTGAAAATGTTTATTCCCCCATTATCCATGTTTTCCTATTTATGCATAATTGAATAATGCCTTCTTATACTATACGTTTTACAAAATTGCTCTTGGAAGGTGTAATGGTTTCACAGTTTTATGTAATTATGAATTCCAAAAATGTAAATTGAATCATGCTTGTAGACTGATCTCCTAATCTGGGTGTGATTGAGGCGTTAACTGTCAGTGGGACGTTGAGCCCCACCCCTCGGTGGGTGTGGTCTCAAGTATAAAAGGCCAGACAAAAGACAGAGGAGCAGATTTGGAGAAGCAGATTTTTTAGATGGAGTACTGATGTTGGAGTGAGCCGTTCACCTGATAGTCTACAACTGGCCTTGTGGAGAGATGCAAAGCATAGAGAGCCTCATCGCCTACAGCTGAACTTGTGAAGGAACCAGAAGCTAAGCCTGGAGAGAAACGCAGCCCTGGGAACAGAGGAACCCAGAAGCCTGAACCCTGGAGATGTCGGCAGCTGTCTTGCTCCAACACGTGGACTTTGGTGAGGGAAGAAATTTATGCTTTGTGGCCTGGTAACTGTAAGCTTGTACCCCAAATAAATACCCTTTATAAAGACCGACCAATATTTGGTATATTTCAAAAGGCACCCCTGTGGCTGTCTAATACAGAAGGGGAAGGGCTTTTATTTTATTTTTTATTTTTTTTTGCACAGAGTGGATATGTTTTTCTCTTGGTGACTATTGCCAATCAGAATAAAAGATCTTTTGCCTCTTCCAATAATTTCTATTTTATGATAAGATGCTTAGACAATTTCAGTATACTTTTAGAGGTAAAAATGGGTCTTTTCAAGCATTATTATTTTTTTAATTGCTATTTTTGCTTCAGTCTCATTAACAATTCAAATTTGAGTTAGACGTAACCTACAGTTGTCTTCATTGACTTAATAATGTCAATGAAGTCTATTAAATACAAATGAAATCCATTTTTGCAACACTCAATGAAGAACATATCACACCTTATGCAAATCTGTTCTCAGATTTCTGAGAAAATAAGCTAAACAGTGAAACTAAGTAAAATGTAGTTTTAAGTTTGCACTAATATGACAGAACATGAGAAATAGAAGGGTCAAAATACTGAACACATTTTTAGTTATTAAGGTGAGCCCAGGGATGTTCATTTAATTATGAACCAGAGGTGATACTGTTAAGGAGTTCAAATAAATTCTTATTATTCAACTTGAACATAAAGTGGGTGTAATGGTTTGAGTTTGATTTAATTATGAATTCCAAAAATATAAATTAGATTATGTTTGTAAACTAATCTGTTCATCTGGGCATGATTAAGTTATGAGTAGGGCGTTAACTGCCACGTCAGTGAGATGTTGAGCCCCACCCCTCGGTGGGTGTGGTCTCAAGTATAAAGGCAGCAGATTGAGAAGAGCAGATTGAGAGAAGCAGAGAATTGGAGAAGCAGATTTGAGAAGCAGTTCTGATGCTGGAGTGAGCCGTTCGCCCGATAGTCTACAGCTGCCTTGTGGAGAGACGCAATGCATAGAAAGCCTCATGGTCTACAGCTGCACTCATGAAGGAAACAGAAGCTAAGCCCGGAGAGAAACGCAGCCCCGGGAACAAAGGAATCCAGAAGCCTGAACCCTGGAGACGTCGGCAGCCATCTTGCTCCAGGACATGGACTTTGGTATGGGAAGAAATTTATGCTTTGTGGCCTGGTAACTGTAAGCTTCTACCCCAAATAAATACCCTTTATAAAGACCAACCAATCTTTGGTATATTTCAAAAGGCACGCCTGTGGCTGACCAAAACAGT
>PVKH010005420.1:0-22123 GCA_004027955.1 Chaetophractus vellerosus | reverse complement strand
TGCATGCACACTAAGACATTCACCTAGTTATCATTCTGAATTTATTAGGCTGGGCTTGTAGAGATAGTCCAAAATCAGTTTTGTTCCTGTCTTCTGTTTACACATTTTACTTCCTCTGAAATCCCTTTCCAGTGTGATACTGGCACTGTAACCTAAGTACTTAGTATTTGTATAATATAACTACCCTTCTTTCACCAGTGATTTGAATAAAACCCTCTTCCTTTGTTTCAACCCCTTTAGGCAGTGTTTTCCTCAATAGCTTAACTAGTTAAACTCCCTATGAAGGGGAGAAAACACTGGAACTGGATTCATATGTTTGTTCCATTTTTACCGCTGTAACTACCTGGTAAAATCTGAATTTTGTTTGTTTTGTTTTCTCAAGGATTGAGGCAAGCTTGCACCTAAACCCTACAGGCTATGGGAGAACGCATGGCCTGTTGAGACCTTAATTTTGGACCTCCAGCCTCCAAAACCCTGAGATAATAAATTACTCTTATTCAAGCCTACCTATGATGGGGTATTTCTCGTAGAAGTCTTGGAAAATGAAGATATTATCACATCTAAGCTCTTTTAATCAGAGTTATCTTATATGCAAAAAAAAAAAGTGCATGGAGTTAGGTGATTTCTAAGGCACTTTGTGTTGATAATATTTTATAAAATGCAGTGATGAACCCACATCCATTCAAGGTAAGAAGGGCTTTTGGTTCAACCATCTCCAATGATTATGCAAAAGAACATCACATCTCTAGTAGGTATTCGGTATTTATGAGGATCTCATAATGCCTTGTTATGATAAACCAACTGCCTGGACAGAAAGTATATTCTATTTTAACAATTAATCTTTTAATTAGATGCCTAAACCTTTAATGATAGCCTGGGTATGTTTAGTAACATTTTTTGCAATGATATTGTGATCTTTTAAGTGCTATATAATTAAAGCTTTTATACTATTTCTTATACAAATCTGTAAGTAATAACACTGCAAACTTCATCCATTATCTAACAAAAAGAAGTAATTACCACAAAGAAAATGCAAGAGAGGCAAGAGAGAAGGTTGAAGGGGTAGATAATGATGGGGCAGATACTGATGAAAGCGATATAGTGCTGTCTTTAGAGGACTTAGACTAGAGAGCCTGTCAAATCACTTGTTCTAAATCTGTATGAAGCCGCCTTTTTAGGGCTGATGGTCATCATCTCTCCTATAGTTAGTACACTAAAATGCTGTTAAAGGAAAGCTGTTGGTTTGTCAAGTCTGTTTTCTCCTTCTGTGTTCAAAATCCCAGTACTTCTCTGAAGAGTGCAAACACCTGAAACATTGGTGAAAGTGAGCATTTTAAAATTGTCTTCCAGAAAAATTCTACTAATCTCACATCTTAGCTACGTAAATTTTTTTAAGTAGTTTTTAATTACAAGGTATATAATGTAAGATATAAATGTGGCATAATATTTTAATGCCTCCTAATGTAAACATTCATTTCCAACAAAAACACATGGAATATAGATTCAATGTCTAAATAAAAGCCTAGAAATACATAATCCTTTCAAAGATACTCAATACTAAATACTTCAATTTCCATTTACAATAGATCATGGGCCTGAAATGATTGTGGAAATATCTCAAAAGGCATAAAACTACTATCTATCCCAGAAAAAATATTTGTTAGTGAGGTTAAACATTTTCCTGGTATATATATTCGGGCTGAGAGGTTTTGATTTTTTTTTTTTTACCACAGTGCATATCCTAATTTAGTTTCATAGGGAATAAATATTTTCACAATAGAAAAAAAATTAACATATGGATTTAGTGTGTTAGAAAAGTAGGCCATATATCATCTTTTTTCAAGGAAAAGTTCACAGATCAGTTCCTGCATGCTGTTTGTATGTGAGTTTCCTACACTTTGCATTGCTAAATAATTGAGAACATTAGCTCCCAAACCATGAAAAATTCATTTTAACATGATGTATTATTAATCAATTTAATTTAAAATGATCTAGAAAGTTCCAATTTCAGTTTTGATGCTTGAAGATAAACTCAGGCAGCAGTTGGCACTTATTAAAATTGTGTAACTCTTTATTGCCTGATTTTTATTTTTTCAAAAGTGAGTCAAACTCTAACAAAAGTGGGATAAAAATGATATGTTAACCACTTTAGTCGACATATTCGTACACATATACATACATATTTATAAGGGAAATCTATACAAATTTGGTACGTCAACTTTTCATCAATTAGCAATGTTGTGTTGCTGTTTTTAAAGTATACATTGATATGCACACATTTAGTGGAGTATGTCATTTGAAAACTGTGGGCAAGTCCTGCCTCCCTCTTTCCTAGAAACTGATTGGGTTTTGATTAGGTTCACATTTTGGTTCCCCAATTTAATAAAGATTACACAGTAAATATTAAAAGTATTCAGTACTTATGAAACACCATTAGAAGAACAATGTTTACATAACTCCTGTGTCACCTGGCCATACCTGCCTGAGCTTAAAAGCAGGGTCCCATTAGCACATACATACCCACAGTCACTGTGATCTCCAGCCTTTCTCAAAGCCCCTCAGACTTCTTTCTGAGGGCTGCACAGGTCTCTCACATAATTTCTCTCAGCCTCCATTCACCCTCAAGGCTTTGGATGCTTGCAAAGCCAGGCGAGGCTTCTACACCCAAGGTCCATTGTCTCAGTACTACCTATAGATAGGAGCCGTTGAAGGGCCAAAGTTGTGCTAGAGCCTCAATATGTTCCTGACGCCATGTTGAATTCTACATGAGAGGAAGGTAGGAGATTCTGGTCATTTTTTTCTTGTGTACACTAAAGCCATACCGCCTTGATCCCTAATGACTTAGAGAGTTCAGAAAAAAAAAAAAGTGTTGTTTTTTCAGGTTTAACTTTCAGGGACCCCAGCCCATCACCCCCTTAATCCCACAGTAAGCATGATGCCACAAAACCCTGGGCCAGAAACAAATCCAAGCAACAGGCAGCATTTTTAGTACTCAGGACCAACCTTCTCTCACATTTGAGACGGTGATACTGTGCCAAGCTTGTATGTTTAAATTTTTCTCTTAGGATAACTTTTTCCTGGGACACTTAAGTTTTTTATGCTTGGAAACTCCTGGAAGATCCAGCACAGCAGACATAGTCACAAATATCTGAATGCCAGCAGTAAACAAAGCTCTGCTATATCCACAGTTTGTAAATAGGGAGCATGAGGGCTAATTTTATAATAGCTGTGAAACTAGAAACAAAATGTTATTTTATCAGCATAGGGGAAGAAAGGAATAAGATTACATTCAGGCACTTATTCTTATGGGATAAATATACCTTTGGAAAAGCAAAATTGAGACGATGACCCATTGCCACTGGGGATCAAAAGAATAAGTGCTGTGGTCCTGATAAGCTCATTATCATCTGTCTTTTTGACAGGACTTAGATACATTAATTCTCTCTATTTTATATAATAGTATTTGCTAATACTGTCACCACAGAGAAATAACAGAGTGAAACACTGTTGGCTTATACCTTCTTCCTCCTTCCCATAAGGCACAAAACTACCAGCATTTGTTACCTAAATGTGGATCAGAAATATCCCTTGTAACTGTGATAATTTATGAGATATTTCATTGTTGAAAGAAGGGTTGCGGTTGTATGGAACAGTGTGGTAGAAGAAAAGTGTATTCCCTATAGAAAGGCATTTTACCTGAAATATTATGGCGGAAAAATACAGGAGTCGAACTTCAAAGTGGTTCACTTGTGATAAATTTAGGAAAGATTTTAAAAATTAATATAATTAATATGGAAAGGAAAAGTTGAGGGATCTCCTTTCTGGCAAAACACATAATGGGGAAATTACTTTGTTGCTAAGGGTTTTTTAAATGCTATTTCTATTTATTTTACATATATCTATTATTGTAAATATGTCTTTTCTGTTTACATGTCTCTTTAGTTAGCTTGTGTGCTCCCAGAGGGCAAGAACTATATCTTACCCATCTTGGTACACTGCCTGGTCATGGCAGAAACTTTGATATATATTTTTTGAGTTAAACTGAATTTCAAGGTTCCATCTGGCCATTTGGACTCCTATAATTCAGCATATTAGCTATTTATAATTTTGGCTCTTCTTGGGCTTAACGTCTGCCAAATTTTGTTTATGGCCATTGGATTTGCCATTCAAAAGAATGACTCAACACAATGGAATAGCATGCCCCAAAGTACTGTTCATTCATGATAATATCATCATCATTTGTGAAACTGCCCAAATCTCTGGACTGGAAAATAGTGATGAATTTGCAACCTGACTTTTTTTTAAAGAGGATTCACACTCACTATGAGTTGTTGAGCCATGAACATAAATTTCCACCCAATAAAGCCAAAATTCTATACCCCTAATTAATTTAATTTCTAATATAATTGCCCTGAAACAAAATTTCATACTTCTCACCCAACAACAATTAAAAGTAATTACAAAGTAAAGTTGGCTTCCAACAATATATGCATATCATTGAAGGCATGTATATTATCAAATTCCCCAGAGTTATCATTCTTTTTTTTTTTTTAATGTACCAGGGCCAGGGATTTAACCTGGGACCTCATATATGGGAAGCCAGCACTCAACCACTGAACTACACTGACTCCTCTGAGTTGGTTTTTTCATTTGTTTTGTTTTTTTAAGGAGGTACATGGGATTGAACCCGGGACCTCATACATGGAAAGTAGGTGCTCAACCACTTGAGCTACATCAGGTCCCCTGTTATTATTCTTTTAGGGAATAAATCTGAAGCGTCATTCACCAAATTGTAAATTCAGAGCAACCCCCAAATGGTAATAAAGTTGTTTGATTTTATAGTACTTACATTTGTTTAGGAAAGAAAAAAATTGAAATCCTTCCATGAGTTCTGGACTTTTCATGGGTAACAATACTTTGTGTTCATGATATAATAAATTATTTAGTCCAGTGAAATCCCAGTAATTGGCTTGGGTGAGCTGCCAAGATGATGATGGTCTTAGCATGGATCTTATCATTGCAGTTAATATAAGGATTTACATGATTAAAATAAAATTGTCAGCTTAGTATATACAACAAACAGATTTTGATTGCAAACTGCACTAAATTCCATTTCTTTTTCATGAAATCCCTAGACTTTTACATAGATTCTCTGTGAAGAACTACCTAAATAATTGCATTCAATACATACTTATTTCTGTATCTCAATGGCCTAAACAGGAACTGACTTCATTTAAGACAATTATATTCCCAAATGAAAGAATATACCGGTAAATGGCTTAACAGAAAAAAGGAACAAAAAGTATTTAGAAAAATTATTTAGAAAAATAAAAATGAAATACCATATCTAAGTGTCATAAAACAAAGTCAGATATTATATGATCAGTGGTTAATTGGTGAAATCAATAAAATGTGGGTAGTTAAAACAGTTTTTTCTTTACTCTTTTATTCTATATTAAACTACTGAATTGGGGAAAAAATTACGGGTCTTACAAGATTTAAGTGAAATTCCGTAGTATTACTCAGGCTTTAGTAGTGGCTCTAAATGAACTTAGAAGTAAATAAAACCTTCTTTCCAATAATCCGAAACTGCTTTCTCTTCTTTTTATATAATTTGGTATTCACACTTTTATTAGCCAGAGAATGGAATAGAAAATACTTGATGGAGAAATAAGAGATGGAAAAATTGAAAAAAAGAAAAGTAATGTTAGTGGCCTCAGAGTAGAATACAATTCACAAGCTGACTTTCCCATGCGTTGTTGATCAGGCATGTGAAACTGCCATCAATGCATAAATACTTTCACACATTATTTATACCACCAGGAAAACAATTTTAATATTCTATATATTTAAATTTGACTATTTCATCCATGAAATCATAAAATATTGCATTTAATAGACATAATCTTCATTGTTTAGACTTAATCCTCAAACACAGATACAATATATAAACTCTCCACTGTGAATTATGTTCCATGTATGGTACAAATTAATGCAAAGATCTGATTAATGGTAGAATCCATCATTTAATAATCACAAAGAACCACACTGGTGTGGATAAGATTCCAAACGCTCAGGGCTTCATTGAATTTCAGGCAGAAGAAGGAATTAGAGAATAGCTATGACATTTTGTTTTTTGCCAGTAAATTTCTAATAAGAACACAGCAGACCAAGAAAAAATACACTGAGATAATGATTTTGTCCAAACAATGACAAAACATGTATGTGAAAACAAAAATTTTGTCTTTTGTCCAGTTTTTTTTCCACAGTGAATAGATAAAGCAACAGATTCCTCTCTGAAACTGATATAAAATGGGTAAATTTTAAATGGATTGCAGTGAACACTTGTTTGGGGGAGTAACACATTTGCTAGAAATAGATCTGTATTCTATCGTCTGCTTTCACTGAATCCCAGAATTTGGAAAAAAAAAACTTTCCTCTTATTTCAGGCTTTTTATCCCAGAACCATGCTGTTTTTGTTTCATTTTGCTTTTTTACTATGAATGTAATAACTCTTATACCGACCTTATGTTGTAGTCTTAGTACTATCCACTTTTCACCAGTGGGAACACTGATCATCAAAAAGGTTTTGCAACTTGTTTGAGGTCACAAACTACTAAGTGATAGAGATAAGTTTCAAATGTGAGGTTCTCTGTCCTAGAGACCGTGCTCTATCTTACTCTATTCACTTGAGCCTTATATCAGGTGAGAGAACTTAACAGTGTAAGAGTTTTATTTTGATAGAGTGATAGAGAATAGTCTAAAGAATTTCTCTTCACACAGCTGTGAAATATAATGAGTAGTATGCTACCAGATAAGGAAAAAGGCTGGTTATGAGGCATTTTTAGGAAAAGCATTATCTCTATAGAGCCTCTTTCCAAGATGCCATTTCTAAAGTAAAGGCATGCTGGCAGGAGATGTGGAAGCTAAAGGAAGAACATGCTTCTGAAATCACTCACTGCCAGCATTTGACATAATATTTCAGTTGCATCTGGTCACTAGTCTTCTTGATACCTATCATTTCAAACTCCAAATGGATAGAAGGTTCTATGAGTCTGTAAAAGTTCCCACATTTTTCAGTGTATGTTTAATTTTTTTGTATAACCAAAGGCTCTAAAAATTTCTAAAGTAAAAATTAAAACAAAATAAAAATGTTTGTATGTTTCAAGGTTAGTTTCCTAAACTTATTTGACAACAGAAATCCCTTTTTATTCAATACATACTAGTTCTCGGGGTTTGACCTAGAATTTTCTGCATACTATTGGTTAAAATCCATGCTGAATACGTGAAACCTCCTAAATATTATTCAAAACCTATAAAGTACTTGAATGGCTAATAATTGAAGGAAATAAAACCTTAGCCAAATGTTACTTTAAACAATCAATATTCATATATTTTTAAATACTTCCAAAGCAAAAAATATTCTGAGACATAATTTTCATAAAAATGAAGAAAGAGAGAATGGCTATTAATAACAATTTTATCTCTTTGCACCTTATTTTTTCTAAATTTCTTAACTATCCTTCCCTGTCATGGTTCTTTACCATTGCCTTTCCTCAATCAGTCAATGATAAACTTAAAGCTGAAAATATATTTAACAAATATATTGATGTATGCAGGAACATGGTTTTCCATTTATATTCTGATTTTCTCCTCTTACTGGAAGGAATAGATTTGCTTAAATATCTTTTGTTTAAAACTTTTTAAATTGAGATACCTTTTGCAAGTTTAATACCAAGCTTAATTAAAGTGATTGAGAAGCTATTCACTACTCCTGAACTAAAACCATAGGGTGTTTCTTAGACCTGAAATGAGTTGAATCTTCTGGAAACTATCTGTACTTGTAGCAAAAACAGGCAACTGGTGAAGACAGTTAAAAAAAATTCTGTCCCTAAATTTAATGGCAAAAAAACAAAACTTCCTCCGTGTTGTTACTCAGGCCAGCTGAGCACACATATTTCAATCCCTTCCAAATATTACTGGTGGAAAACTTATCAAGGGAGATTGCTCTTAATATCTGAATTAAGTAAAATATTGATTCCACTAGGTTTGGTGTTCTCAATAAAACACTGACTAGGTAGAGAATTTTTTTTTGGTATTTATATTGTATTCCTTTTGTTATACCTTTAAAACTAATAATGAATGTATGTCCCATCATTTTACTTATTCTATATCATGAATTCTTTTTAAAAAGGAAATCAGCCAATTATAAAATGTAGCATATGCTCCTTTGTAAAATGTTGGAAAATGTATGTATATGTCTATATAAAGAAGAAAACAATAAGGCAAATCCCAAGGACAAAGATTATGAATAACGCTTCATACTTTGGTGTATAATTTCCCGCCTATTGTCCCAATGACGTCATAATCAACTGGTTTTCTTCATGCTAACACTTTTCCTATTGCCCTCCATGACTCTGATCAGAAGGATGGTAATAATGGTAAGATGCATCCTTTAATATACTTACTTGTGCATTTCTTCCAAATTTATACCATCTCCACTATTCAATTTGATTTAGCATACTTTATTGGATTTTTATTTTGTATCCACCATTTGTCTTGGCATTGGGAATACAATGACAAACATGATAACAAAGGTTCTCCTCCTTCTCATTGGAAGAAATAGTGTATTTAAAACAAAACAAAACCTCAACAATATGTAAATTAAGAGAAATGATTTTGATAGTGTAGGGTATCGTCAGAGGGTGACTGGAAGGCTATATTTCACTAGGTGAAAAAGGATGTTTTAGCTAGGTGAAATTTAAATTGAGACTTGAATATCAAGAACAAACTGACCATGTTAATAAAGATTAGAAGAGGAAAAATGAACCTGGAAAAAGGAAAGACTAGTGCAAAATCCCTACTGCAAATAATACCATTGGTGTGTATGAAGAACAGGAAGAAACACAGCATGGTTTTGGCATGGGAGCAAAAGGAAAACTGGTTCAAAACAAATGGAAAGAGCTAAGAAGGAGCTTTGCAAGTCATTTGCTGTTTTGTAGGTTAGGGAAAAATATGCATTTATTCTAAGAGTGATGGAAAGCCATTGTAAGGTTTTAAACAGGCGAGATACATGATGAATGGTTTTTTAAGGAAATAATTCTTGACTATAAAATGCAAGGTGATTACAGATTGGAATATTTGCAAAAATGTCTAATTAAGTTGGCATGGGCCCAGAAAAAGGGGAATACATTTAAGCTCTGTATATTCACATGAACCACTTTTGGAACATAAATTGAATTTATGCAGACTATAATTATTGGTTATAGTAGTAGTAGAAGGAGAAGAAATGAGAAACCAGCATTGGATTCAGAATCTGAACATGGATATTGGGACTTTCTACTTATTTCTGTGACCTTGAGCAAGTCACTTTTCTCTGAGAATTGCTGTCCTCATGGGAAAAAGAGGGAATTACAATGGATCATCCTGAAGAATTCTGCAAAAGCATTACTCTCCTCTTTTCCTCTCCTTCTTTAACTTTCTTGCTTGTGGACCATTCTCTTTAAGAATAACAAAAGAAGTATGAAGCAATCAGATTTAGCGCTGTCCATATTACTACAATAATGTGAAGTCTCCAATATCATGTATGTTTGCATATCGAGGCACAGATTGAGTTTGGATAAATACCTAATCCAATCATTAGTTGTCATTATAGAGATGGTTCCTAAAGCATCACAATTTTCTGTAAGATAAGTAATTGTGGATGTCTAGCAAACCTTTTTTTGTATATTTTTTAAAATGCTCATAAAGTTTTACTGATAGCAAAACTTATATTCTGTTAAATTGGAAAAAAAGGAAAATTAATGCTGTAGTCTAAAAATTTTCTGAATAAGTGTTAAGATTTAAAAGACTAAAAGATATATGAATAAAATCAATGATGAAATAATGAAAATTTATAATAAAATATACCACTTTACTACTTTGTATATGTAATTTTTGAAGTGTCATAATTTTTAATACCAGATACTGGAATCTATTTATTCACACACATTTTATAAAGGCATAAAATATGAGGAAAACACATATAACTAAGGGGAAAAGAAAAGAAAAAATAATTGTACAACTAATGTCAAGAACCTACAATGTATAACAGAAATATACTAGCATGATTAGCCTAGATATAACATGTCCATATATGCCACCTGGGAAAATGACAAAAAGTGATTTCCCCAACCCCCTACCTCCTTTCCCTTAGGCTACCTCTCCAAATTCCTTTTTTCTTCAAGGTAGCTTTTGACATGAACAGAGTGTGAGAAGAAGGAAAGCAAAATAGGAAAAGATGAACGCCAGAATTAGAGCCAGGAAATCCATGCTTTCCGAGCCTTCACAATTGCAATTCTTAATGATCACTTGAACATCTAGATGTAGCATGTAGCAATGACTAGTCTGCTGATTATTAGCAAAGAAGTAAAGCAGATTGGAAGGACCTTGCTAAGTAAGAGAAAGAAAAATGGGCTGATTACCAGCTCTTCTGTATTCAGTCGCTACTGAAAAAATATGTGCATGTCCTTTAAATATCTGAGTGTCAATAGTTTCATCTGCTAAAGAGGAGATTTAACCAAACCACATTTCTTTATAAATTCTAAAATTCTATGCATCTACAGTAAGTCATACAAATACTAAGTAAAACACTAATCAGTTACTCTGTATCCTTCAGTCACACTGACCTTGATCTCCCTGGAAAAAAACAATGCTTATTTTTATATAAAAGGACTACAAAGTCCTTTTATATAAAAATATAAAATCAAAAGGGCTTTCCAACCATTCTCCTAAAGTGCATTTACCCTATCATTCTCTATCTTTTTACCCCTTTTCTTCCTCTTAACATTTGCCATTATCCTCAGTTGAGATCTCAGTTGAGATCTCACCACTCCTTTCTCTCCCAAATGAGAGCTCTGGGAAGAATGCCAAGTATTACCAGTATTAATTCTATGCCAATGATTATTGCACCTTATCACTTATGTGATTATTCCATTACTATTCAATGAAGACAGAATATTTGTGCTTTTACATCCATTGTCATATCAGACTGAGTGTATTCAAAACCAAACTGTAAGTTCCGGGAGTTCTTTTGATTTTTTCAGTTATCTCAGTTTTCTACATTAGAAGTCTTAGTGTCATCTTCAATTCTGTCCCTAACTTTATCTCTACTATTTATTCTATCATTAAGTCTTGTGAGAGTCAATTTTCTAACCATTAATGTCTGCAATTTTTTAACTGTCTCTATATTAATTTCCCGAGCCTCTGAGTTTTTGTCTACCCTGAATAGTAAAGGTATGCCTACGACTCTAGGTTGTTCTTTGCAACTATAAAGAAATTATAGTTTTCCCCCATTACCCATCTAATTTAACCTAAGCACCTCAGTTTGCAATGCCTTGTAATATCTGGCCCATCTAAGCAATTCAAACTTCCTAAACTATCCATCATCTCAGGTTAGACCAGTGGCATTACTGTTTCAAGAGTAAACAATGATTCCTTTTTGTTGTTGTTATTGTTTTGGAGGTCTGAGGGCTGGGGACTGAACCAGGGACCTTGTATGTGAGAAGCCAGTGCTCAACTACTGAGCCACATCAGCTCCCCTGAGTTGGTTTTTTTATTTGTTTGTTTTTGTTGTTGTTGTTGTTTGTTTGTTTTTTAGGAGGAACTGGGAACTGAACCCTGGACCTCCATGTGGGAAGCTGGAGACAAACTGGTTGAGCCACATCCACCCCCTGCCCCTCCCTGCCGGCCATGGTTTTACTTGTACTTTTTCCTACATGTAATTCTATATTATCTGTTTCACACTCAATTACCCAAACTCTACACACCTTCCAAGACCTAACAAAAGACTTAACTTCCCTCTATGTAACATAATCCACTAAATTATCAAAGATTTCTCCCTTCTCTAAACTCGAAACTTATAGACAAAACAATACATTTTATTTGATTGCATACAGTCATTTTGTTGTAACCAATTGTTTTATATGGGTGTAATTTTCCCAACCCTTTGATAACCCCTTTTGATGAATGATGCTGCATCCTCTGCCACTTGTGCAGTACAGATTTGACAGTCAATAAGTGGGTATTTAAGCAAAAAATGCAGATATTTGCTGTAGGCTAGGAGAGATAAACTGTATAACATTATAATCTAACTAGCAGCAGAGTCAAGACTTAAACCCAGATTTCAACTCCTAGTCCAGAGATCTCATCATCTCAAACTTTCTGATTCATTTGGATTTCAAATCATTTATCTGAAGTGCCCAACTCTTTCATAAGAGTAATCATAAAAGACTTAGGAAATGCACAATAACGTGAAATAGCATATACGTTCCCACAAAGCAAAACGTTGGCATGTTCAATATTCAAAAAAAATATATATATATCATATAAAAAGCAAAGACACAGCTCTTGAATATTAGTAGACATTGCAATCACTGGGTGCCTGGAATCAATCTGCTGGCCAATACAAATATTTAACAAAGAACCTGGTCTGGCAGGTGTGTATGTTTTACAGCCTCTTCGGGTGTTTCTGATGATTGTGGTCTTTGAACTAAATTGGTAGCCTGGAGCTAAAGCACCTATGCAAAGGAGTGGAATTGAAGGAGATATTAGATGCCTCTGGGCATATTATTGGGGAATAGCTTTTCAGAGAATTTAGTCTGGGACCGTCCCATATTTCTGAAGACTCTCTGGGGCTAGCAACTGCTCTGAGAAATCTTTCTCTATTGTTCAGAATCTAGGCGTAAAGAAAGATGAATGCCTCTCCCTGTCAATGATTTTTAAAAATAGATCATTTAATACAGAGAAAGATTTTAAAATTTCAAGTACTACAAATATCTGTAATGTACTGATTTTGCTGATATTAAAAATTAAAGAGACTCCCTGTTATCATCTAATTTCCTCCAGTACAGAAAGGAATATAAGAATATAAGGAAATGCTTTAATTGGCAACAAAAATAGCAAAAAAAAAAAAGGACTGTCTAAAAATATTGCCGAGTGATCTTTCCATTTGAGGTACTCCTTGTATCTGATGTAACCTTCCAAGTCGAAACACGTCTAAGGAACAAACCTTCATTGGCAAAATAATGGCACCTCAAAGATGTCTACTCTCTAATCCCTGGAACCTATGAATACATTGTCTTATATGCCAACAAGGACTTTGCAGATGTAATTAAAGATGTGCTTAAATTTAAAGACCCTGTGATGAAAGATTACCCTGAATTATCCAAGTAGGTCCACTGTAATCACAAGAATCCTTAAAACTGGAAAAGGGTGAAAGAAGGGTGGATCACAAAGAGGAGAAGTGAGAAGGACCTGATCAACTGTTTTTGGCTTTGAAGAGTAGGAAGCCGGCTAAGACTAAAAATGTGGCAGCCTCTAGAAGCAGGGAATGGCTCTTGGTTTATAGCTCACAAGAAAATGGGGACCTTGTCCCTACAGCTTCAAGCCAAGGACTCAAATGAACAGGAAATGGATTCTCCCCTAGAGATCCAGAAAAGAATGCATGCTGTAGACAACTCGATTTTAGTCCGGTGGAGAATACTGCACCTTTTACCAAAAGAACTGTAAGATAATAAATTTGTGTTAGTTAAGCCTTTAAGTGTGTCACACAGCAATAGAAAACTAATATACTGATCTAATAAGGATGTAAGTGGAAAGGATATGTGATTTTAACAGAAAGGAAAGATAGCTACCACACCTGAGTGCACAATTACAGAAATGTCTTCAGGTATCACCTCCACCTCAAGTGCCAAGATCGACATATGGAAGCCCAGCATTTACCACTTCTTACATGAGATTGAAAAACTGTGGTTTTTCAATCTCACCTTTAGCTGAAAGCATATTTAAATTCAAGACCAAGAAAGAATTTCAATAAACATGTCCTTGAAAATTCTAGGCAAAAATGGATAAATAAAAAAAAAATCACAAGTAAAAACAGAGTTCTCAGCACATAAGAGTCATGCTAAGTCAGAGACTAATTTCACTCAATCAGTATTTTCTATCTTTGGGGAGCACAAAGGATTTATTTACTCAAACAAATATCTTTTTATCAATAAGCTCAAAACACAGACATTATCCCCACATAGAGATCAAAGTATGGGACTGCCTGCCAGGAATTCATCTAAACTTTTCTGAAAATTTCTCTAGTATTTTAGTGTTTAACAAATTCAGCTTTTTTTTTTTTTTTAACCATTGTGTAAACTAGTATTTTTAAAGATTCTACCAGCTGGTTCTAATTCCAGTACCCTTGGATCCAATGAATTATTTTATTCATTCTATTAAGATTCTTAATAATTTTGAACAGTTTTATGACAGTACATTTTTTTTTGTTTTTATATTCCCTGGGTAAAAATGTGATTTTATTCCCTCATCTATAAAACAAGAATAATATTAATATCTATATCATAAATCTGTTGGACGGAGTCAATATGTTATGGCATTTAAAATAACACCTGAAACTTGTAAGTAAGCCCTCTGTAAATTTCCCTCTTTTTGTCTTGTTATGGCTACTTAATCTTACTTTTTTTTTTTTGAAGTGAAAGAAACACGAGAACTTCTTTATAGTGATCCAAAATACCCTGAACAGATACTTCCCTCATTCCTCCCAAACACAAAGCAACAAGTAAAAAGATGTGTTGAAAATATAAAAACTAAACATTCCACACAGATTTTTCAGTGTACTCAAAACAATGTAGCACAGCCAGACTATTGTATAAACCATTTGTTAATAAAACACAAACCTTTTATATTGTATGAAGAAGTTGAAAGAGTTCCCGTGCAAACGTTCATTCACTAGTTCACCTTTGTAGGTGCCAGTAATATACTAATTCACTTAGATTCTTTAGTTTCTCTCTTACATCTTCAGTAATGATTTGGATTAGAATAACCGCTTCTTTAGTAAATGCTTTAGTAAATACTGTTTTCTGATTCCTGAGAGTGCCTTCAAGACACTACTGGGGTCATACACTGCAACTTAATAACTGACATTTCCAGAAAGCAGTAACCACCCTCTGATTGCATCAAAATGCACATGTACAATGTTATGTTTACTGTCGTGGAAGGTAGCTGTGGCTGCATGTTCTTCATTTGTGATGGCTTCCTGGAAGCTGTCAAGATCCTCCCTTCAAACTTGAAGCCTACCAGCCAGATGTAGAAACTCCCGGGGCTGCACATGCCGCAATCTGCCTTACTGCACTTGCGGCAATGGTGCTGCCTTAGGCCAATTTTCTTACTGTCCCACATCTGCTTAAAGTTCCAGAAGAAGGGCTGATGGCACTTTTGACAGGAATCACTCACTGTCCAACCATTCAGGGACCTCTTGCCTGTCCACATCCATGTTCCAGACAACAATCCCACCCCACCATCCCTGCTGCAAGATTTGAGCTGCCACGTGTGCTGCGCATACGACAGGGTCCCGACTTTGTTGTGTCCTTGGAGCTTGATGGCTGTTCCTTTTCTCCCACTGGTGTCCCACATGACAGCAGAGGTCTCAACTGCCTGAGAACCACACTTGCTGGACAGGTTCCAACAGAGAGCCACACCCTCTCCTGTATGTCCTCTGAATGTTGTGACCAGGCTGCGGTTGTCTTGCTCCAGTTAGAGGATTGTTACTTGGCCTGAGTGGTTTCCAATAGACACGTGCTGGGTTTCAATGTCAAATTGTAGGTCCGAAGCCACAGCGCTGGTACCATATGCTCCCTGGTGTTACAGGCTCTGGCAGCAGTGCCAGGCGAAGTGCTTCTCTTGTCCTT
Source organism: Chaetophractus vellerosus (assembly GCA_004027955.1). Lineage (NCBI taxonomy): Eukaryota > Metazoa > Chordata > Mammalia > Cingulata > Chlamyphoridae > Chaetophractus > Chaetophractus vellerosus. The sequence goes on along the minus strand of PVKH010005420.1, from coordinate 6,392 downwards.
TGCACAGCAGCTACTCCAGCTCCAGGGCAAACAGGATCATTGTTACTCTGCTCTGAGGTGCCTGATAGTTTTTCACAGGAGTCATCCTGTAACCTTCTGACAAAAGAAACTCTGAGATTGTACAATTGTCTAGACCTATGGAGAGTCTTCTTGTTGCTCGGTTAAAAGGTATGCATGAACATGGAGAGGACATCAAGTGGTATGTGTTTGGCCAATATTTTAGGTCCTCTCTCTTTAACCATGCAGGAACCATCCTTTCCTTGAGACGCTGTGATGACCTCTTCCTTTGACAAGATCACGGCCATGTCCACCATCTCCACCTGTTGCTGCTGGACCTCTGCTGCCATCGCAGAAAGTGGCGCGCCACCGGACCCGGCTGAGACCCGCGTGCAGGCTGGCTGGAGCTGGGTGCGTGGAACCTGCTGCCATAGCCTGGCCGCTGCTCTGGAGAAAAACCCCGCGCTCCTGGCTCCTGGCGCCGAAACCCCCAAGGCTGGGGCAGCGACGAGGCAGCTAATCCCAGTGGAGGGGCGGACAACCGGGGAGGGCTTGTCCCGCAGCACCTTACTTAACTTTTATCACTTTCATTAGCTTTTTAAAAAGCCCCTTTCAAGAGGTTGCCCGTCTATAGTACCTATTACAAGTGATCATTCACTCAAGTTTTCCATTAAGCAATAACCTTCTGCAGTCCAGGCATATGCTAGGTACTAAGGGTAGGAAGGTATTTAAAATGCAGCCCTTTTTTATCTTCATCGTACTCAGAGTCTAGAATCTTCCAATTAGAATGGTCACCAAAGGTCATGTACATTCAGTCTAATGTAGGGTAACTACAATAACAAACGCCCTCCAATTTTCAGTGTTTTAAAATATGATGGTTTATTTCTTGCTCCTGCAAAATCTGCTATGGGTCCTGAAGACCTATGATGGCTGATCTTTACACCTTAAAGGAACATATACTCACAGGATCCCTGTAGCAGTGGTCCACTGTAACAATGGAGCAGAACACAGAAAAATAACTATTTCAGCTCACATTTTACTGACCAAAGCAAATCTCATATCCTAATCTCAAGAACGTGGGGAAGGATAATCTCTCATGTATCCAACAGGAGGAAAACAAAAGTGGTTGGTGTTTGAGTTTACTAACCCACTGAAAGCAGATACCATAAAATGGGTTGGCTTTTAACAGTGGCAATTCATTAGCTTACAAACTTACAGTTTTGAGGCTGAGAAAAATGTCCAAATCAAGGCATCATCAATGTGATGCTTTCTTCCCAGATACTGGCTGCAGGCAATAGTAGGTTCTTCTGCCACATGGCAAGGCACATGGCGGAATCTGCTGGTCTCTCCATTCTCTTCTGCATTTTGTTGCTTGTTGTTTTTGTCTTCTTGCTTCCAGGGCTTTCTCTCTCTCTGTCTGAATTACATTCTCTTATATAAAGGACTCAAGTAAAAGGATTAAGACCCATCCTGGGTCATGCCTTAACTGAAGTAACCTTATCAAAAGGAACTACCTACAATAGGCTACACCCACAGGAATGGATTAGCTTTCAGAACGTGATTTTCTGGGGGTACGTACAGTTTCAAACCACCACAACTAGTTTGTAGCACTAGCATTTCCCATGTGTACTTTTACCTTCAAAATGGGTCAATTCTGAACAGAGGTAGCAAACTGGCCAACAAAGATATAAACCTTTCTCTAAACCTCTTTTCTGTGACTCCTTTTTGGGGATCATGAAGATAAATCTTAATTGTTTAAATTATTTTAGAAATTGATAGCACTAATTAAAATGGTAGAAAATACAAGTAAGTATATTAAACTTGGTTTCACAAATAGCAAAATTTAATGTAAATGTTTTATAAATAAGTTGTATTCTCATTGCGCACCAAGATTTACACTGTCTTAAAAACTATCAAATCTGTACTGATGTACCCTTTCGATATTTTGCTGTACTATTTATAGTTCAATTTCTTAGTATTGCAACTCACTGTATACTTTTAAAATAAAAAAGAAATCCACCCTAAAGCAAATTCTCTGTACAATGCCCCTTTTTAAGTTAGTAGTTGCATATTGGTGTTCATACCAATAACCAATTTTTTTTTGCAAAATTCATAAGTTTTAATCTTCTGCAATTATTTAAGTTGGCAAAAGCAGAGCTTTTATATTTTTAACTTTAAAAACATTAACTTTATTTAAAAAAAAATAACAGAAAAATGCAGCTCAACAAGTTATGGAAACATTACAGCTAAGTTTTTCCAGGCACTTTTAACTCATCTAATTCCAACTACTAACTCATTTGTTCCTCTACTGTTCAGAAAGATAAACAGATGAACATGAATTAGTTAAATGACATAGTGAAGGTCTCTGTTTTAATGAAAAAAAACGAAGAGAAAAATGCTTAATCATATTCATATCTCACATATATTTTAACCAATTCAAAGATAATTTGGCTATCTAGCCCCTTTCAGATAGGACACTTCGATGTGTCTCATTACAGAGGAAGAAGAGAGTCTACAAATATTAAATTAACAATCTCAGTGGCAGAAATGAAAGCAGTTACTGAGACTTCGCCTGATTTCTCTAGTTCAATAAGTCTCTAAAGATCCTTAGTTAGTGCTTCAATGCAATTTTATAATCAATTTTAAGTATTACAGTATATATTTGAAGTACAAATGCCTTGTTAACTCTGAAGGTACCATGGATACCCATTAAGTAGCTGCATGTTAATGAAGGCTTGTTTCCAAGTTTCTTGGGTTTTTGCACCGCTATAAATGCTTCAGAAACTATGTATATCTTTTATAAAGAAAGAGTGGCTTCTTTAGTCCTAATAATCATTCATCAACTTCCCATTCCTGGAACTTACAGAATAATGTCATTTTTAAAATGGATTCATTCTTGCTCAAGGATTGCTATTTGCTATCATTGATTGTGATATGGTGACACAGTGGATCAATTGCTCTACACTGTTCATTTAAAATTTTATTATCAACAGACCTAATTTGAGTCTCTTGGCTATTAACTGAGTAATTAGGGAAAAGAAAGACTACTACAATAAATATGCCCATTCACAGAAAGAGCAAGGTCAAAAAGCTAGACTTCTTCCATCAAGGCCAAACCATGTCTATTATATAATATTTTAATAGGGGGATCTTATTTTTTCTAAATTGCTTCTGTTGTTATTTCTCTAATGTATGCCATTTAGACTATTGAGCTACAAGAAAACATTAAAAAATGAAGACATTTACAGAGTTAGGGGTTAGGGACTGATTCGCTTGTCTCTATTTCTATTAATTGCACCCTGGAAAGGCTTTATGCTTTTCCATATTTATCTTATTACTAGAGGATGGGATTTTATCACTTCATGCATGCTTTCCCACTCAGACCTTTTAGACTGATCTCATTTTTTAAAATTGTTTTCATTAAGTCATTAATCTGTTCACAAATCCCCAGAATCTTCCATTTAAAAATCTTATATCATGTTGAACACTTCTTGGTACTAGGAAAGTGATGTGGTAACATGTCAGAACATGGCATTTGGATTCCTAGAGACCTTGGTTTCAACCTCAGCTTCTTAATTAGGCAAGCCACTGAATTTTTGTACTCATGTGTAAAATAGAGGTAATGATGTTTTCCTTAAAGTGTTCATCTTTCAAGGTGCTCATGAAGAAGAGATGATATAGTTGCAGAAAAACTAGGCAGGTATCTGGCACATAGTAGGCACTTATTTTAATGCCCCTTCTTTACTTAAAATCTTATTTACTAGTTTTGATGATGAAATCCTTATATGATAGTTTTAGTACATAATTCGGGTGACTTAATGTATCATCCAATATGTATCCACTTCTATTTATATACTCTCTCTAGTTAGCCCACAAGGTACTCAGACTAGTCTCAACTTCCATCTCTTTTTACATGAAGTTCTTCTCATCTGGATAGTTTCTCTTTTGTCCTCTGCTTATTCACATTTTACTTATTTAGACATCAATGAGGCTCTTTTAACTACTCCCATCTTTGATGATTTATCTTGCCTGTGAAGTCTCCACTTTCATCTGCATTCCCCATAACCATGTGATTAAATGTGGCTTTGTATAATTTACTACTGTTTTGTGTACCAATTTTGTCTCATCAACTACATTGTTTTTCCTGAGGTTAGAGAAATATCTTGAAATTCTCCTGTACCCAACGATCTAATATTTTATTTATTGTATAGATTTTTAGCTTAAGTCAAACATTAATAAAAACAAACACATAGCTTTGAGTTCCTAGTTTCTTTCCCCTACACATCTTTACCTACCCATATCCCTAGTAGCCAATCCAGGTATATCTCCACAATTTCGCCCTTACCTGTTGTATAATAAAAGTGCACATGAAATCTGGCACCGTGTTCTAGAGAAAAACAACAATGAAAAAATATGATTGATGCTGAGAAACTGACATGAGCCTCAAAGATCCAGATTACTCCACCCAGAGAAGGCTCAAACTTCACTACATTTCTGCTCATAGGCAGTACACTTTTCAGGGTAGTTTTTCTACTGTGCTACTTTCTTCCCAGGCCGACTACATTATCCCTATCTCCCAAACCTTCCATAATGTCATGCAAGACAGGAACATACATCTTTTACTTTAGAGGGTTCTATTTCTAATAAAAACTGTCTCTCAAATAGGAATAAGCCAAAACTCACAAAGAAGCTACAAAAATTTCAAAAATCATCTAAAATCTGTCAGAATGATTATTCAATTCCCCATAACCAGGCCTTACTATCTTTTGATATTATATATTACATAATTTTTGAATTTTCTATAATGGACTTCATTTATAAAAATATGGAATATAGTTTCCCAATTCTTCCCAAGCATGATTCTTTATTTATAGCATGGGAATACTTCCTTCTTTTAATGAGGAATTTACTACTTGGGCCACATAAAAAGTAAAGGTCCTTGGGTTATGAGCCTAGAGATTCTTATTCAATAGACCTAGGATGGAGCCAGGGTATCTTTATTTTTAACAAGCTCCCCTGGTGATTCCAATACACAGCAAGAAACCAGATCTGGGAAACATTGGATTTTACTGTGTGTGTAGAACAATAGCTGTCACCTGTTTGACACTTGACAGGTCCCTAAAGTTGTCAGCACAGGGAGCTTCATAATAGCACGTACAAGTACAAATCCAAATTTATATACTAAAATATATACAATTTAGCCAATCCTCCTTTCTCTATTAAACTTAATTCAGCAAAAAACCACATTTTTTCTAGATAATGTAGCAAGAAGTTGAGTAGCAGTGCTGGTATTACACAAGGCTACTGCCTCCTTCAAACAAGACAAATTTATGTGAAGGCCATCAAAATTCAATTCATTTGAAGTAATTTTTATCCCCATGTATGTCAAATATACAACTTTGTAGATGTACTTTGCAACTGATTATCATACATTTTAATGAAATCTTCTGGTACTAGAAACATGGATATATTCTATAAAATGTAAAATGAATATTGCTCCTTTTGTTTCAAGATAAGAGAATACTGGAAATTGTTGTTGCATTTAATAGTTTTCAAGGGACTACTCAATCTCTGAAATGATGAGTAATCCTTTTGTAGTAAAATGTACAAAGAAAGCTAATGTTTTATCAGTTGACTTAAAATCAGTCCAATGTATACTCAGGCATGATTCCCATTTCGTTTAAATAAAGAAGTAAAGAAACAATATGCATAGCAAATTAACAGGAATTTATTTATGGCACTATTAATGTTGATCCTATCTCTTCTAAACCAAATCATTTATACAGGTATCTCAACTGTTTAATTCATGAGATTTTCAAGTTCACTATTCACTGTTCATGAACTCAAACTAAGTTCTAAGCCACAGTGCAGAGCTATAGAAAAATTGCAAACAATTAAATCAAAGCTCTGGGTACCCAAGAGATTATTATCCAAATAATTCTACTTCATAGGAAGTCATTGCAATAATGTAGCCAGAAGTGTACATCAATTTTCTAACTTGTAATTAAGATTTGCATTATTAATGCCAAGAATATCCTTGACAATTAGGTAGAAATATATTCAGAGAAGAAAATCTTATTCAATAAGTCTACTGCCATTTAGAAAAAAACTTAATAATATTGTTAATAAAATATCTAATAAAATTAGCCCTGAATAAGAGTGCTTGGGTATACATTTTTACTTATCTATTTACAGTGCTTAAACATTATTTAATCATTGGAAAGTAAACTTGGAGTTTACTGATCTTATTACAGATCTTATATTTTATAACAGATTTGCAATATTTTTGTTTTAGATTTCAAGGAGTACTTATCTTCAATATTTTTATTATTATCTTTCTTTCAATGAATGCTTCTATCTACCCGCTAAAAGAGAAAGTAGTCCTTCCTAATCAA
>PVKH010005419.1:7500-22134 GCA_004027955.1 Chaetophractus vellerosus | reverse complement strand
GGGAACCGAACCCGGGGCCTCCCATGTGGTATGCCGGTGCCCTATCCACTGGGCTATCGAGCCGGCCCCTCCTGGTGCTCTATTGATAAATTAAAATTTTAAAGTATTTCCTGATCAAATATGTCAGGGAAATCCTGTTGAATAATGTATGTAATCATGTAAACAACAGCCAGCATAGTGGACCTAGATCGGTGGTTCTCAGACTTTCCAGTCTGCAAATCACTCCATGAGTCAGAAGAGCTCATGATCTTTCTACCACTCCCCATGTTCACTAACAGTCATTAAATACATCTTGAAATATGCAATGCTTATGCAGAGAAAATTTCTGCAATCTCCTTGCTTCATGATTGATCATAACATCCTGTCAGGTGACTCTCTCTTCCACTCCAGCCAAACACAGAGGGTAGAGAAATCCTCCATATCCCACCATACCTTTGCCAAAATCCTCCAAAATTCTGAAAATACAAAAAGTGACAAATCCAAATTCTTCTCTTCTTCAAGTGCCCATCAACTTTATCCCTTTAATTTGCGGTCAATCTTAAATAGAAACTCTAGTTTAGATCCTGTTTGTCATGTTATGCACATGGCTTGTTCATTAGCATCCATCAAAGTCCAGATTAAATTCTATCTTACTGAAGAAGCATTTTCCAGCTCCCGGTAGCCACAGATAATTTGCCCTTCTGGACCTGTAGAGAACTGAGAGATTAACACCGTTCTCAAGGCCCTTAACATGTCCTGACTTATACCAAACCCCTTGTCATGTTTCATCCCCTTAATCTTCTTCACATTTTAGAGCACAACTTTTTAAAAATCATATCTTTATCTGCATATTCTATGTTTCCCTCAAGAGAGCATAAACTCCATGCTGCAGGAACTTTGAGTCTCCTATTCACCAATAAAAGCTCAGAGCCTAGAGCAACTTCTGGTTCTTAGTAGGCATTCAGTAAAGATTTACTGAATCAATGAATTATTATATGTCTATTTCCCCTGATGGCCTGCAAGTTCCTTATGAGGAATGTCTACATTTTCTCATATGGAGATAACTATTTCTTTCACAAATTGATATTTGTTCTTGAGTGAAGTGAAATAACTTTTTAAAACTACCACAGCCTCCCCCAATATATTCCATGCCCCCCAAAAACCAACCAAGTTGTCCAGAAACTAAAATGAAAAAGCTAGCAGTAGTGTCACCATCATTTAAATAATCCTTGTCTAACTCATTCTATTTACTGTCAGGATAGAAACATAATATTTTTTAAAATCTATTTAAGTTGTAGAAATTATTAGGAACTTTAAGAATTCAAAGATATATATTCTTATGAAGAAAATGTCAATTATAATACGAGTCCCAAATAAGTCCACACAAAAGAATACTGTGTACCAAGGTTCCTGTCCCATAAAGAGTGAGACTCGGCCTTGAATTCACTGTCTATAATTGCAAGGAAACCAAAGGCCTAGAAGTACTGGCTCTAGTTAGACACCAGGCCATGTGAGCATGTTTCCACACAGCCCTGCCAATTCCATCCTGACCTACAGCATCCCCTGCTATTTCAGTTCTAAACAAAGATTTATGTCAAATTATGTTCCAGTTTTGTGGTGTGGTGAAATATCCATTCAGGGTTAGGATGGGACCACCTAACACATGTTCACTTGGAACCTAATCCAAATTAGATCCTGGGTCCCCTGGGGAAAGAGGCAAGTAGAGTAGCCTACACTGCTCCTTAAGCGGCAGAGCAAGCATTTAATGCATTTCTATCCTAAAGAGAATTTCATGTTTGTTAAATTACATTTTCAAGTCATGATGTATTTTGTGTTCATATTATAGGTCACCTTAATTTCAAAATATAACAGTGATTTCTGATACATTGCTTTGCAAATAATTATTTGTCTGAGACTATTTTCTAACTGAAATATTAAATTCTTTCCCTTTCTGGGGGATGGGTTCCCATCAATTAGCCCAGAATATTACAAGTAAAGAGGATGAGTATTAATAGTTTCCACTCTTCATTTAAAAGCAAAACTGAAACATTTTTATATGTTATATATATACACACACACACACACACACACATCAACAGAGAATCTCTTCACCAGTAATGATGGAAATATGTAATTCACAATTCTAGATGGCATAACTACTTTGTGTCATATGCCTTACCCCAATAATTTTCAGAATACAATTGTTTTTTATTTTTTGGCTTTTATAGTTTTGACTAGGGTTATATGGGTTTATCACTTAGACAGAAAATTAAGACTCTACCCAACATTTATTTATTTATATATATATATATTTGGCACTTTTGTGGTTCACAAAAAAACTGTTAAGAATGGCATTCATCAAATCTAATTTTAAAAATGAAGTATTCATTGAAAATGTCATAAAGGCCACCTTCTTACTCTGCTCTAGAATGAAGATAGGAAGTAGATTTACACTGCTGTTCATTTGTTGTTTTAATAATATTATTGCACAGACTTTTCTGCATATCATTTCTATAGCTCAACATGAATAAAGGGTTCAACTAAAAAATTACTCTAAAATGTTAGTTTATGAAAACATTTTAGGAATTGACTATTTGAGCACTAAACTGTGCCTCTCCTGAAGATACACAAACAACATAATTATGGTTTATCTGGGTCTTCTATAACCAGTAAGTGTTGATCTAGAAATGTCTGAGAGCAGAGACATGCATATTGATGGAAGCTAAAATTATTAATTAATAATGATGATAATGATGTTGTTACTAATGGTGATAAACCATTACTTTACCATGGGTTTCAACAGCTGGATCAGAATCAATTAATAAGCAGCAAATAGAGTATGGACCGACCTTCAGGGTGCATGTGTCATGGCGGTGAGTTGTTCCCATAAGGTGGTAAAAGATAATAAGGCCAGGAAAGTTAATAAAGGCTGAAATTACCTCTTTTCATCATAAACTAGTAAGACCAATAATTCATCTTCAGTCTGCCATAACTGCCCAAAATCCATTTTAGAGAAAGATTCCTGAACCCAGATTTAAAAAATAACAGCACCCATATTGTTAAACGCTCTAAAAAATTGTTAGAAATATTCTTTAATAAGTTTATATTCATATAGCACAAAATCTCCCTTGAACATTCTTTGTGCTTTACCATCTTAAATATTTTGAACTCATGGTATACTAAATAAAAGTCACCATTTTGCCCCTGAATAATCATAAACTGCATGAAATGCAGGACCAGCTACAGAGCAGAGAATGCAAGCTCAGCTTTCCAGTGACAGCTTGGTGCTCTAACCCACACGCCGTGTGCTATGATCAGGAGTGATGGAGCTGTTCTGACTGCATGCTACTTTCAAATAATGATCCACAAAGTTAATCAAAAGGGCTTCCCTGTTCAATATTTACCTGTTACTCATTGACAGGCACTGTCTGCATTGCTATCTAGGATGCATAAATGGGATCAGGAATACTGAGCTCAAATAGAACCTGAGTATCTACTGAAGTACCAGGCACAATGAAAGCAGAATTAGCTGCTCTTCAAACCACCTCTGACGCTAAAGACATCTGCCTGAATCCCACAGCAGCAATGCACTGCTCCTTCCTGAATTTGGAGGCCAAATAAGTTGCTGATAATAAGATGGATAAAAGGAAGAACAACCACATGCCCCACACTCTCAGAAAAAAAGAAGATAGATATTAGGTATCAAAATATAAACATGGAGGGAAAAATAGTAATTTCCTGTATTTGGGCAAAAAAATATTTCCCCCTTGATGTGATCTCCTTGCTTTTATGTACTAGGGAAATCATATCTATCCTGAAAATTGTTTTTCTCATTTTAATGCACATTCAACATTTTAAGCTAAAAAAAAAATAAGAAAACATTGATCTTTTCATGTGCTGGATATTCAAATGCTGTTTGCCAGCCTGTCAATCAAATTTACCCAGAAGGGATGCTGACCACCCTTGATGTCCACCTCTAAAGAAAGGCAGGCATTCATACTGATCACAATACAATTCACCAATGTTATTTTCTAAACATCAGCTAGAAAGCAAGGCTTGCCATGATGCCTTATTATTCACATATATTAACCATGCACCTTGAGAGGTTTTGTACCTGGGTAGTTAAGGCAGGGGATGGGAGGAATCACTCTAAACATTTAATCCTCTAATTTTTCCTGAACACTCACTTAGGAATTGTAAACATTTACTAAACACTTAGTATATCCCAGGCATTGTTCTAAACATTGTAGATGAATATTTCATTTAATCCCCATGGTGAACCCTATGAGAGAGGTACTATCATCATTTCACAAATGTGAAAAATGGGGAACAGGGAGTTTATGTAACTTGAAGATTACCCAGCAAATAAGTAATGGAACTAGGGTCTGAACAGTTTCCCAAAGCTAAAAAAAAATAAGAAAACATTGATCTTTTCATGTGCTGGATATTCAAGTGCTGCACTCTTTCCACCACAATGCAGTTACCTCTAATTGCATTTCGCACTACTGAGGGTATAAGATATTCATTGGCCTTTAACAAGCACCTTATAAAAGGTGTGTAGAATAAATAAATGAATAAATATCTCTAAGATACTTGCCATCTTATTGATAAGCTATTATGCATACACATACAGACACACACACTCAGCCTTTTCTTTGAAGTTTTATAAGTTTATGTCATGCCTTACCTCTAAGTTTATGACCTCATGAACAGTATTTATTCATTGGCATATATGCGATTCAGTGTCACCACACATGATACAGAATAAATGATGCATTAGATTTAAATCTGATATTCAATATTGACTTCCCCCTCCCCTTTTTATATCCATCCCCATGCAATCCATCAGGAAATCCTGTTGGCTATTGCTTCAAAAACACAGCAAAATCCAAATACTTCTCACCACCTGCACTTCTACACCCTTGATATGAGCCACCAGGATTACTGGAATAGCCTCTTAGCTAGTCTCCCCACTTCCATTCTTATCCCTCTTAAGCATATACTTAGCTAACAAGCAGCCAGGCTGATTCTAAAAAGTCAGTTAGATCCGATCACCCCTTAAGTTAAAATCTTCCCAAGACCCCATTTCAAGCGCAGTAAAAACAGAAGGCCATCCATGGCCTGCCAGGGCCCTGTAAGCTCCCCCAGTTACTTCTTTGACCCATCTCCTGCTGCTGTCCCCCTTGCTCATTCTGACTGCAACACAATGGCCTCTCTGGGGTTCTTGGTACAAGTCAAGAACACTGCAGCTTCAGAGCCTTGCAACAGTTGTTCCCTCTGCCTGGAATATTTTCCCTAGGCTATCTGGATGCCTAACTCCCTCATTTCTTTCAAGACTTTGCTCAAATGCCATCTTTTTAAATGGGGCCCAGTCTATGTGAAACACTGACCCACCTTCACCCAGAGTTTCTAACTTCTCAACCTTCTAGAGTTGTGTTCCATAGCACTGACCACCATCTAACAGACTATATGATTTGCCTAATGTTTAATGTTTATTACCTGTTTCTAATGTTTACATTGAAGGCAGAGGTTTTGGTCTTTGTTTACGCATGTATCCCAAACTGGTACCCAGGTAATATATTGCATCAAATTGAATTAAACTAAATTAATAGAAAAGAGAAACCACCGTGGCTAAAACTAGGTTAGAAAAGCTTTACAGAGGAACAAGAAGGGGCTCAGATTCATGCATGCGGTTTGTCTAATAAGAGTAAGTGGACGTGTTTCATGGATAGAAGCACTGAATTTATGTTGAGAAATACCAGGGGTGTGGGAGACATGAATACTGAAAAGAAGACTAGACGTGCCTCCATGGCTCTCTAAGCTGGTATCAACACAAAGTGGAATATTTGTGATATCAGGGGTATGAGGTAGCACAAAACAACAAAATACAGTGAACTCTTTTAGAGCATGTATATCTACCATCTATAAATGGTAAAATGTCTATTTTTAAATGTACCTTTTCAATAAAAGTACAATTTTTTTATTAAAAAAAGATTAAAGCAAGAGTGTGGTGAATTTTAAATCTAAGCAAATTTAGGCACCCTATGGTTAAAATGAGTAGTCATAAATGATTTCAAGCAAGGAAATATGTTGGAAATGGTGTTTTAACCCAGTAACAATGAATAATATAGCTCAGCAAGGAAAACTTTTCTATGCCCTAGCATAATACTTTGTAGATAACAGAACTCAAGTATTTATATAATTGAATCAAGCTGGATGAGATCAAAATATAAAGGCAAAATTAGGAGTCTTCAACAATCTATGTACGAAATAGTGGCTTCAATTAGGGAGAGAGTAAATAAGAGTATTTTTTAAAAGAAATCATGCCACAAATTGGATATTTGAGACAAGAGTGAACTTGAATGACTAGGAAAATGAAATTAGAGCAAAAAAAATACAGGGTGGGAGAGAATCATCCAAAGGAAGATGTTGAGTTCTATTTCAGAGAACCAGCTGCACTGGTAGACTGCAAGATTTTCAGGAAGGTCTTGCAGTTGCATGAAATTCTTCAAATTATTTAACCCCTCCGACTCAAGGGTTTTCTCTTTTGTTCTTTGCTTCATGCAAAATGGAGATAAGACAGCATTCACTAGACTGATTTGTGGATTAATTGGGAAAGTCCAGGAAAATCTTTGAAAACTTGATCATTACACATGGAGGTTCAGGTAAGGATGGAATACAAGTAGAAATGTTGAGCAGTTTAGAAACATAAAAATGAAGTTTGGAAAGAGGTAGGACTTGAAATAACTTCTGTTTAATAACTACAGTATAAGAACAGATGACATTTCCAAGGGGGAGAACCGAATTGCCCAAATATTAGAGAGTACACAGCTTTGCATGCAAAAAGTATTGAATATGTTCACTAAATGATCAAAGATGACAAACCTCACTCCTACACAGGAATGGCTTTAAGTTCCTCGGGTTCTTATGCTTCTGTGGAATTATATTTCAACAGATGATCCTTGAATAGAGAATGGATGTTCTTCGAGGAAAAAGTATCATCCTGCTCCAAGAGGCCATGTTTCGAGCTGAAAGGAGATGGGTTGCTCAGACAGACAGATGTGGACTGCCCTCATTCTTCCATATTAGCTGTGTGAACTGAGATCATCACCTAACCTCCACGAGCCTCCGTGTAACTTGAAAGCATCCCCTACTTTAGATCATGGTTGGTTGGGTCAATTAGAATCATGCCTGAAGACCAAAGAACACCATATTTGGAACATATTTCTCCCTGTCCTTCTGATTCCAGCCTCATCAAACGAGTGTGACTCTATATTACTGAATATTGACAACCAGTTCACACAGATGTGGGAATGGTAAAACTGAAACATAACATCACTGTCAAAGAGTTTAGGCTTCTGTCCCCACAATGATTAAATTAGCCTCACATGAAAGGCCTCCTCATCAGTGAGTGCTTCCATGTGATGGCAGAATTAATGCAGCTGTATTCATTCTCCTCTCTATATTTCAGAACCATGTCTCCTGAGGATGCTCTATACCATGGCAAATATTTGTTCCCTGCATTTCTTCTGAACAGACCCAGTGAAATTATCCTTAGTTCAAGTGAACCAAACATGCCACCAGATTCTTGTAAAAATATTCTACTTGAAATCTGTGGTCCATAATTTTAGTTTTCTAGTCCTCCCTTCCCTGAGGCATTTCACAAGTACCAAGATAATTGTTTTTAAATCTGCATTCTTTATTTCTTCCAAGACTCAAATTGTTATGAGTTCCAGGCAAGCCACATTCAGAAAACAGGGTGAACAATCTTGCTATCAGATAAATTTACTGATCACCAATTTTATAAGAGCTCAAGAATTCCTTCTATCCTGCACCCTCATCTCCACTAGATGTATCCCCAAACTTCACCTTTTATAAACTTGGTGACATGAGCATCACTGCTTTTTCTTGTATCAATTCAAGACTCAGGACACCTGATGAATTTCTCCAGGGTATGAGAATCAGAGCTACTGCTTGCAAGCCATCAGAATTTGCAAGTGATGAGAATTTCCAGTAAGAAAAATAGGCTGTTCCTCACTGGTAAAGCATGACAACAAGCAAAGAGGTAGCCCAGGGATCCTTTCTAAATGGGCTGAGGGGCAGAGGAGGGAATCTAGGTTTTTAAATGAGGTGCAGTGATAGTCTATTGAATCACACAAATCTCAAGCACCCAATGCCAAAGAATCCTCAAAGTCATAGGTGAATCACAATGGTCTCGAGGTTGCCAAAGGAGAGTTGCCCAAGAATGCATTCCTTATGTGCTGGCCCCTGAACCAAAGTCCTCTCAGGAGTCACATGACTCTGCTTTCAGAACCAGATCTGAATATCTCGGTCCTGAACACAGTAAGTAGAATTCCCTTTTAAAGCAACTTAGACAATGATGCAGCCAACACAGCATGTGAATGGGTACTATTAATCAATGAGAATGAGTTTGTAATGCAGCCAGAAAACTCCATCAAATAACTTAACAGTTATATGTCACACACACTCTGCTCTAAAAAAGCCTATTTTTCTATAACCCACGACACCTTTCTCACCATTAGTTTCATCCTATAACTGGCAAAACTATTTCTACATTAAATAATGCACTACCTCTAGGCTGACCTATTCTAAACAAAAATAATTATTGAGGGAGTAGTGCAGGATTTGTCCACTGAAGAGTTTATCACTGACGCACTTTTTAATTCTCCCAGCAAGAACAAGTAATGAAAAATCGAGAAAGTATACTATACTTTCTACACAAACTATACTAGGAAAAAAAAAGTGCTGCATCAGAAAGAAAACCTCTGCAGAACATGGTTTCTCTGTGGAAGCGGACCATGTAGCTTCTGGCCTCCCCTGAGTAACCTAGACATCTACAAGTTAAAACACTTGGCCCTAGAAATCTCCCAGCTGAGGCAACTTGTCAGTGAAGTTTATATAATGAATTCACAAGAAAATACACATGTACATGGATATACACATATCTAAAACAATATTCATGGACTTGTGGGCTTTTAACATAGGCTGTTCACAATGGAATGCTAAAGTCGAGTTCTTCCCCTCTAACGCATAAACAAAGTCCAAAGATTCATTAAAACACATTTACAAACTCAACACCCAGAATAAGCTGCACTCAAGGAGAATTTATTAAAACCATAGTTTGTATATAACTGTAAGTTTGCCACATTATTTTTTAAATTCTGGTCACAAACACATCAGCCTCTCTGCCTCTCTCTCTCAAGCCACCGATTACCAATTTCGAACACTGTAGTTCAACAGCATGTCTACAAAAGGCTCAATTGCAGGGCTATTCCTCTCACCTTGACCTTTACTTTCTGTTCTCAAGTTTCTAAAGTTTTCATGCGTACTGCAGGTATGTCACTAACCAATATATATATAATTTTTTCTAGGTAGTCATGTCTCTCATAATGAAAATACGAAATATCTGGTGGAGCCAATTAATATTCTTTCATGCTAAATCATGCTGCCTAACCCTCTTGAATTAGAAATGTATAAAGGCAGACATGGAGCACTTTCAAGCCAGGAAAAGCAATGAATTTGTAGACAGGCCCTGAACTGGACTGCACAATGGGGAAGACCTCCAGGATATTTATAAATCGAAACGAACCTCAAACTCACAAACAGCACGTTTTCACATTCTTCCTTGCAAAGCACACTAAATGAGTTTCAAAAGAAAGAGAAGATAGAGTTGTTACTGGGTCACTCCCACAGAAGGTCTCCTGCCTAATTCTCTAACATGTAGTCCACATTACATTCTTCCACTCCTGAAAACCCTACCAGGAATATTCACAGGATGACTCGCCACCTCAATACCTTCTTCTCTAATCTGAGCTCCTGTCTCACCTCTCCTTAGCCCCCCACTCCTGGCCTTGTGCTATTAGCTACTTGCTATACCAGGAATGTTTGCCTTTTTTTCCCAAACCCTGCCCCCAGGTCAAATGTCTCCTCCACCAAGAAACCTTCTGAGCCCACCCTGCCTATTGAAAATAATATCATTTTCCACAGTTTGCACTTAACTCTCTCGAAGCATCTCTCACAGAGTCCCAATTACTTGTTTACATCTCAATCTTCTAAGCTTCTAGAGGGCTGAGGTTTTCTTAGCCACCTCTGAATAAGTCAGTGAGTATAGGGAAGTCTGTGTAAAACAGTACCTGGCCCACAGGTGACAAAGAATATTTGTTAAATGAATGAAAAAAATAGTTCATTTTTAAACTAGCCTGGTATTAGCCCTAAATATTAATAATATACTTTTGTGCCAACCACATTTCCAAGATATGCCACCTCAAGTCATTTTCAGGCAAAATCATTAGTGTGATGCCAAAATTAACAGGGAGAAACCACCAGAAACCATGCTGAGGTCTGAAAGGCAGATGTGGAAATGAAAATTCATTTGGATACTGGAAGGCTTGAAGGATTTCTCGCCAAAAAGTTCAATGTCTGTTTCAGTTGTGGATTCCATTAGGGCTCTTCATGAAGCTCGGGGTATATTTCTAACTCTTTCCTCAATTCTTTATTTCCTGATCCAAATACAACTGGCATAAGTTATTCTTATTTGGGGGAAAAAGAAGACTGCGTGTAAGTAATCAGTCAGTCCATCAGGTTAAACAACCAGCAATAGCATTTGCTGCTGCCGCTGGGGCCTCCCTGACCTCCGCCTCCCCTTCAGCATAGGTGGCCATCTATCGCGACCGCAGACCTGACAGGGCGCCTGTCTTGTTCTCCTTAATTGGGATAACACGCGAAGCTGTTAGCTCTCTGTCTGGCACAGCACAGCTGATAAAGACTGGTGAGTCCCTTCCTTCCTTCACTCATTCTCCTCTTTTCCCTGGTCCTTGGTAATTCCTTCTCTCTTTTGCATCTCAAGCTCATTTCCAAACACGTGCTTTCCAACCAAGGCCAATTTGTGTTTATTTTCTAGGAAAGGAGAAAAGGTCACTCTCTGCCCCCCCACCCCAGCCCCAAATTAATTTCTCCAAAGCCTGTCACAGTGTCTCAAATTATTCTATTGGAGAAGATTCTCTTTTTTTCTTGAACTACTTCACTTAGAGTTGCTTGTTAAAATGCAAATGGCCCCAGAGGAGTAACATTATCAGTTAACAACACTCGATCTGCAGTGAGGGGTACAGATGAAATTGCCTACTGGGGATGAGGCCCAGCATGAAACACTAACCAAATATCTAAGTACTAAGAATTTAGGAAGGAGGAAAGGGGGCTTAGGATGGAGAAGAGAATGAACCAAAGACAAACTTCACACTTTCACCAATGGCCTCTCAGCTTCAGGTGGCAACTGCCTGGTCAATTACAAACAGCACCTCAACCAAGGCTGCTCAACTTTGACCGCACTTTGAGACCAGGCACTGTGTGTATTAAGCCCCTTTGTTTAAAAGAGGCACAGCTGTATCTGTTGTAGTGGCATAATATACCCTGAACAAATGTTAGTAATTTAAGTTCCAGTCTCCCCAGACTCACTTCAATCTTTCTTAAATATTGTTGGTGAAATGTTTGTTCTTGAACAGATTTAAGGATACCCCACTTTCCCTCAAATCCCTCTACAGTAGTGTCCAGCTAAATGGCTATATCTGACTTAAACTCTGAGGCTATTAAGGCCTTTCTCAAGTTTTTTCTTCCTATTTATCTTCCTCGTTATAAAGTATTTTTAACACAGGTAATTTTCCACTGACTTATCACGATTTTATCTTCTCCATCGGCTTCTTTTCCTCTCACTAAACAAATATTCCCCTACCCTTAAAATAAAGCTCAAAGTTATCACAGTTATGATGACAGGGAGACAATGGGACTTTTCTTTTTAGACTTTCTCTACTGCTTTTACTTTTATATTTTAAAAAAAATAAAACTGACAATTGTTTTTAACTGTAAAGAACTTCGTCTGCTCCTAAGCAAAGATCCCACTTTGACAGATGAAGTCACTAAACTTCAGTGATATTATTGCTAAGTGTAAAATAGAGTGGAAAATGAGAAGAGAGATCTGTGACTTAAACATCTCAGTACTTAGCAAAAATATTGCCTGACATAATGAAAAGTTTTAAAAGTTTACAATACGGTTAGTGTTTTTTAAAACATTGTATATCTGCCCTTTGCAAAAAAAAAAAAAAACAATATCACCCATTACAATTTGAAGTTTTACATTGGATGTTCCATAAGAATGTAATATAAGTAGCTAGGCTAACTATTACTATTATTTTGAAATCAGAGTATAGAGAGTTGGAAGAATCACAAATTTTACATTCATGTTTGCTATAAATTTTCAATTTCATTGCATCATTTAGACTTAACTTTAATAATTCCCAATAAAGTCTAAATACAATATAAAAATTAATGTTTTAAAATGTAGGATTATTCAGAATTATTATAGAGTCATACAATTATAGTTGGAAGGAATATGAGCAGGGATGTGTTGGTAAATGTTTAATAACCAGCTCTGGGGACAAGGAGGGGAAAGGCTGCACCTAATTTGTAACATTTTCCAATTTCTACATTGAAAATACTTTACTAGATTTCAAGGTACTAACATGAGGTCACAGGTCATGGAGAACAGTGAGCACAACTGGCTCCCACAGTCCATACAAATCGGCTTCAGTACATCACTGGACATGAGAGATCAGATAGTATAGCCTTTTCATTCCTGAACCCTTTCCATAGAACTGACCACTCCTTCCTTTAAAACCCATGGCACCCTGAGACACATACTGACATAACACCCATGAACACTAATATGTTTATCTATTTGCCTACTCAACCCTCTATTACAGAGGCTTTCTATAGGTTTTGGATGTGAACCACAAACACATTTTACTTCATGAACCACACAGTATATACATATGTACAGTATCTCTGTACACATACAAACACATAACTGAAACAGAAGCCTCATTTTTAAAAAGAAAAACTATTAGGCGCAATGAATGAAATATTCCAGTCACTTCCACTGAATTTTTTAAATTTCTGCTCTTGATCCACGAAAATGGATTCATATCCCATTATTTGGGTAATGACCATAGTTTTAAAAATGTTGCTTAATAGACTAAAAGCTCATTGAAGGCAGGATTAAATGTCATTTGTCTGTATCTATCACTATATCTAGTAGTAATTATTGAAACCCAGAGAGTTTAAGGAGCTTGCCAAAGTATACACCTGTCACCAGTTGTCACTCAAGGCAAGTGACAATTCATGACACAGATAAATAAGAGCAAAGTTTGATGCTGAAAGCTAGAGGATCTCCCAAGACAGCCACACCTTCACCAGAAACCGACAGAGAACTTTTAAAAAACCTGATGCAAGTTGGCACATTGCCTAACGTGGACCTGGAGCCCAGTCTATCTAGGAAGATTGGATAGAAACAATCACCATTTTCCTACTGTTGATAACATTTGCCCCTCACGAGTGCTGGAAAGATAACCATCCTTTTCAGAAAACATCTTCAATCGCTAGGAAAGGGAACTATATAAATGTCAATTAATATTAAATATATTAATGTCCATCAAGAATATACATCAATACCAGCTTTCTAATAACCAGGTGACAAGACATGGTTAGAGAAAATACTCACTCAGGAAAATGAAATCTGAATCCACGGCCTTTTCTCTTGCGTGTGCTCATCACCACGTGCTTTTTTATAGGTGCTATTAAATGTTCACTATAGTTTCAAGACAATTCAGATAAGCATCTTCGCTAAAATACACAACATCATTTATCATCTCAGTGACAGTGCTCCAATTTAACATCTTGGGGATTTCCTCCCCTTCTTCATCATTTATTTGCCAATATTTCCTTGTTATGAATATCCCCCTAGTGACTTTCCCTGGCAGTCACAGCTGTACAACCTACTGTGTCTACCTTGACTACAAATAAAATATTCTTAAAAAAGCAAGTCCTCGAGATGGTTCCTACTGTTAGAAGGGCAACCTTCCTGATGACGCCTTTTGGGCTCCTTACTCTAAATAGACAAACCTCAGTCTCTAAAGCAGGTAGTGATCGCCGACACATGAAGCCAGCTTAATTACAAATGAACAACAGTCTTCTTGGTTGACTGTTTATCTCCATTACTTGAATGGTCAACAATCAACTGCTGCTTTAATAGGGTCCTTAAAGGGACCCCTCCTTATACAACAAAATATTCATGCATCACAACAACGCCACAAAATCACTAATTACACAATCCTGGCCACTGAGGGCCACAATAAATGGCAGATAACAACAAAAATTTTTTTTAAATCGCAATATAATTACACCAATTCTGATGAAGAGAATTACACTGTCTAGGCAACAGAATATCAAGAAATAAAGCCAGAGATAAATGGGTAGCAAAGATACAATGATATAGTCATCAACTAAACCAGTTTAGGCAGAGAAGAGTCCCAGCTCCATTGAGTTCCTATTTTGTATCCATTTCAGAGAGCAGCTTTAACAGGCTCCAGGATATACTGATCATTTTTAAATGGAAACCACTAAAAATCAGTCCTACAACCAGTTGGAGGAGTAAATGAAATGAGAACTCATCAGTTTATAGTCATAAGGGATTTTTAAAGAAAAAGGTCACTTTTTCTTCTCAATAATGAAACTCTATTACAAAAGAAGTTGAGTTTGAAGACAAAAACACACCAAAATATATTTGCAAAGTATATCAGGAAAGGC
>PVKH010005419.1:0-2500 GCA_004027955.1 Chaetophractus vellerosus | reverse complement strand
AAGAAATAATTGTGTAAAGTGCTTAGCCCAAAACTTGCACAAAGAGAGAATGCAATAACTGTAAGTTTTTGATAAGAGTAATTATCTCTTCAAGGCCAGAGTAAGCAAATCCATTGTAGGGTCAAGTGTTTTTATACAGTACTTGCTGAAAATGGTAAACTGCATATTTTATTCTACATGTCCACTACACTGTGATCTTATAAGACTTGTCCTGCATAACTTTAATTCTCCCTTTAAAATGGCTGTTTTTCATAGACTTTTGTTTCAAGACAATCTATCATCTGTAATGGTGATTTAATTAATATAACATTTATCAAAATACATTTGTTTAATAAATGAATATTTTTCAATCATTAGCAATAATGTGTTGTTCTTGTACCCTCCCTTAAAGAGATATGTAGATAGGATGGAGGGCAATTCGGAGAAAGCTCAAGAGCCAGGACTGGTGATGAACCTTAGAAGAACTGGATCCGCCAGAGAGAAGACCCGGGGAAGATCACCTGGGCTTTAAACACTTATAATTGGAAGGAAAACAGACATGTTTATTTTGATCCCACAGATAGGTCAAAGACATAAGGAAAATTCCAAATGACCAAATCCGTTCAGGGCTGAAATGAGCTGTGTGCAGGATTTGTGTTTCCTGTTACTGGCGGTGTTTTGAACCAGGCTGGACACCCACGTGGCCAGGTTCTAGAACAGAAGTCTCAAGGAACAAACTGGTAATTGGGGTAGTTGAATTTTAACAAGACTTGAGAGTCTATGTTTCTAATTAGGCTTTTCCCTTTAGTTCATAACATACCTATATATGAACTTCCTTAGCACTAACTGAAGTATTCCTACAGTTTCTATTAATTCTGGAAAGTTAACAAGCTTTACATGATAAGCCTTAAGGTAAAAACAAACAAGCAGGCAAAAAAACCTAAAGGGGTAAGTTGGAAAGCATTTGAACATGTAGTGCAATTCTACTTTCAGTGAATTGGACACAAGGGAAATGATTAGATGGGCCCCTCTCACTCTTCCCTCTGTCCTCCTACCTCCCTGCTGTTTGAAGGCTCCCACATCTGTGCATTTGTTGAGAAGCATGTCTAAGTAGTGCTTAGGAGCTCAAGCTTTGGAACCAGACGGAAGTGAATGCAAATTTGAGCTCTATCACATACTAGCTATGTGGTGTTGTTGCAAAAGGAGCATTGTCTCTCTGAGCCTCAATTTCCTTCACCTGTTAAGGAGGATAAAAATTTTATTTCATGTAGAAGGTGTTAGGATTAGAGATGATGATGAAATGCATTTATCATGGTGCCTTGAACACAATAAAGGGTAGTAACTACCATAGCTATTCACTAATTCATTCAACAAACATTTACTGAGCATTATCTATGCCAGTCATTGTGCAGGAGTATCAAGGAGTGTTGGCTAAACACTACAGGTATTGATACCCATGAAGCCTACAGGACATCAATACTAACTAGGAACATAAATTGTAATTTCAGCGATATGTGTAATCACAGAAAGGTGAACCCTAGACTAGCTTTATGTTAAAAATTTTGTACAACCTGTAAATACAGATCAGTGCCTTGAAAGGAGTGAAATTCCGCCATCAAAATTCTCCCATATCAAATATGTATACATACATCATCTTCCTTCACACTGAGTGTTACCTACCCTTTCAACAAATGAGAGTGAGGGCACTCGCCTGTACTTGACACTCTCCTCCAATAAGAGTTAGAACTCCATACTGCATAACTTCACAGCCAATGAGCATTCTCAGTCCCATTCGGACTGAGTGTACTCTGCAAAATGGGCTATTTACCACTGTGACCTTGCTCTCTCCATTTATTTTGGGTTCTCGGAAGTAGTTTTGAATCATAATGGCTGATAAAATTATACCAGTGCCAGACCTGGAACTAGACAAAGAAGACATTAAAATGCAAGTTCTACATGGCTTGAGGCACTGTCATGCTAATGGTGACAAAACAGTGGGAAGAGATCAGCCAGCAAATGGGGACTGGTAGGAGTCTTCTCAACATCACCACAACTCAGGAGGCTGGACCAACAATTGCAGGGAGAATGGTTGTAAAAAAGCTAAGCCTACAGACACATCCTGACTTAGCAGTCCCCAACACTAAAAAATTCATGTGTGTATGAATTATATCAGCATGACCAGTCTTCATTGAATAAGAATAACTTATATTTACATAACATCCTACAGCTAAGTGATTTTCACAATAGCCATGTGTTCTTATTAATATTTTAGTTTTGGGCCCGGCTAGATAGCTCAGTGGATAAAGAGCTCGCTGGGAAACGACATGGGAGGCCCTGGGTTCGGTTCCCGGGGACCTCTCCTAGCGGGCAGACCGCCTTGAGAATGGCAAGCCGCCATGGGCGGGCCGGAGCCGCCGTGGGCAGGGCAAAAAGCTGCCACGGACAGGCAAAAGCCGCCACGGGCAGGGCAGGTCGCCTGCAAATCGAGCACAGCCAGCCACCCGCGAACTGAAAAGCCGGC
>PVKH010005418.1:0-22136 GCA_004027955.1 Chaetophractus vellerosus | reverse complement strand
TGAGTAAATATTAAATGATTAACAGTTGAATTTTTTTTTCTGTCCTAAGTTCCCAAATACAATATTTCTGAAAAATGTTTAAACTATGTACATAATTATATTGAATAGGTTTGTCCAAAAGCACTTGTGTGACTGATGAAAAATACGTTCACAGGCAATGACATAGTGGTTCATGTCTCAGGTTGGACCAGAAGGAAGTATACTTTAAAAACTAAAAAAATTAAAAACATTTTTAAAAAATGTACTTGATGTGGTGGTAGATGAAAGAAGGTTACAAATTATTTGCTCTTCTTCTCATTGAGATGTGAAGCCTATTTCCCCTCCCTTTGAGTCTAGGTTAAAATTTTTGTCTTTCCTGAACAATGAAATGCAGCAGAAATTATATTCTGCAACTTCTGGAGCTACATCACAAAGATGTCATGCAGCTTCCATCTGGGTCTCATGGAACACCCACTTTCTGGCAAACTTGAATGGCCGTGTGAGCAGTCTGATTACCTGAGGCTACCATGTTGGATCAGTCATGTGTGGGCATTCTGTTCAACAGTGCCACCCCAGCCCAGACTTCCAGTCACTCCTACCAAGTGCCAGAGTTAAACCACCTTGAGCCCTCCAGACCAGACCTGCCACCAGATGGCTGGGAAAGTCAGCATTGACTATTTCATACTTTAGAGTGGAAGAGAAGCGAGCAACAATGAGGCTGGACTGGTCCTTAGGCAGCCAAACCCCTATCTGCTTCAGGAAGTCAATCAGAAACACAGGTGATATGGAAGACTTAACAATGGGTATGGTCTGGACAATAACCAGTCACAACAGGGGCTGGTCTTGAAAAACAGGTCAGATTGTCCTGGAGCTTGCCAGTTAAATATCGGTCTTGATTAGAAGCAGGGCCCCCGAAATGTTAGCAAAATACAAGAATGTTCGTGTTCACTTTTTAGTTCTCCCCAAAAGAAGATAGAACTTCTGTTTAATACAGATTTGAGGGGAGAGATGTACTAGTTGTCAACAGTCCATGGGGTTACCTCTTCAGTTTAAGGCAGGCTACATGGGAAGGTCTTTAGAATGGCCACCTGCCTTTGTCAGAGCAGCTCTGGTTTTGTTCTCTTTCCGTAGCAAGATTTAAAAAGCTAAGTCAGCTGGCAAAATGCCTGATAAACACAGGTAATTTTTTGCAGCTGTAGTGCAGTGTTTCCCAAAGTGTGAGCTGTGTCTGAATCCCCAAGGCCTGCTTGTCTAAAATTCAGTTTCCTAGATCCTATTCCAGACCCTTAAATTTGATATCCTGATTCATAGACTTGGGTTTGGCCCAAGTCTTTGCATTTTAAACAATCACCTAAAGTTGGAATCCACAAGATTCCTGATAACTAATACTGTCCTAAAAGACACTTCTTTCAATAGTTAGGGATATGCATATAGACTTTTACAAGGATGATTGTCTTTAATGGCGATTTTTTTCTCTGCTTCCCTAATCCTTGTGTTTGACATATAGCCCTGAAATTCTCATACAGATTCTGAAATTACTTTCCTGGTTTCTCTTGGCTTGTGTCTATGTATGCAAAGTGAAGGGTGAAATATTCATTGAAAGTGTTACACATAAATCACTTCTAGCACCTACCAGGAATGCTTTGTTCCTTTCATCAATGAGGCAATATTTTAGAATAATTCTTTTCAATGCCTGATGCAAGCTTTTTTTCTTCTTTCAGGAGTCAGACAAAAACAGGCAAGCACAGACAAATGCAAGTTCTTTGTAAATGGTTGAAATTCAGGTCCTCTTTCGTTAGGTCATCCCCGTGTAAGACAGATTAAATTTCAAGCGTGGAAACTTATAGTATTATTCCTGTAATTGCAAAGCATCCAGAGACATTCCTTTGCCCTCTCGGTTAGTGCAATTCTTCCTAGAAATTAAATAGAAAAGTCCTAAGAAAAGTAGAGTTTCTTTCTGTCTATGGCACCAGTAGAGGAAAAACTGTAGATTGATTAAATGTTTTTGCTTTAGTTTCTATGTGGTATTGATTTTCAATTCTGGGTTAAGGCTTATACTCTCATACTAAAAGTTCTGATTAAAATATTGTTTCTAATTCTTTTCTGAAAATGTTTAATTTGCAGTTGAATATTCTCTCCGTTCTACTGTGTTTGTAACAAGTGATGCAAATATGTGGTGCTTAAAAAAAATGATCTTTATGGAATGGAAAATTGGGAATGAGAGAATTCTCACACCTTGACTTTCCATTTGTTTTTATAATTTCTCCTGAAAAATTATTATATTTGAATAACTACCTTCTGCCATTTCAGTGTGAACTTGGAACGGAAGAGTGAAAGCATGGGTTTCTGTGGTTTAGGGAAGCCCACCAGGGCAAAACAGAATCCTCATGTGCAATAGTTATGATTAACAACTCAAATGGCTTCTCCTGGTCCTCTGCTCCCATTTCCTCCTTTTTAATGGCAATTATTTGTCATCCCTTGTTTCTCTTTAAATTCCTTTGTAGGGTTCCCTTAAAATATTTTCAGTATTCTAGAAAAAATATCAACAAGACAGAGAACTGAAGTATGGAGCTCCAGTAAACTGCAAGTTAAAAAAAAAGTCCCTAATCATGAACTATACAAACCAGTTAAGCAAAAACATTAGTACAAAAAAGAGTATATAAAAAGCAAACAGTGCAGATAGCTCTTACCTTCAATCATTTTCTAAAAGGGTATGAAAGGGCATACCCTTTCACCATAAAAATAAAGGAGACTCATTAGCATGCAAAGATTCTGTACTTAATTTTTTCTGTCTAGTTTGGGAATTTCCATTTGTATCTTAAGAGGAAGAGTCAACCTAATCTCCCAAACAATTGGTAACAGTTAATCCACTGTTGGTTTGATGAGATCTGGATGGAGTAATCAGATTGGTCCAAACCAACAAAGCATTCATTGGTTTATGAAGGTCCAAGCTATCAGCTTCTCATCAGACTAGAAGCCACTTTCTGTATGCCCTACCCAGAGAAGATAGTCAATCCTCTTCTTAGAATCAGAAAGGAAACCAAAGATAAGAAGGTCACAAAGTTTGGAGGCCATAAACTGGTCTGCAGGCATGCATTGTTTGACTCATGCAGGCTTTACTTTTTTTAATTGGTTGCCAACATTTAATACATGAAATTTCACACAAAAAAAGAAAAAAATCAAGATAACCAAACTTTCTGGAAAAATAAAGACATCTGGAAGGAGGCACTTGCATGTGGTCATGATTGGCACGTATGGAGTAGATGCTGCCCCTTTAGACAGAATGCAGACTCTCCCTCTTGCTCACACCCTGCCTTCTTTAACACAATTATTACCTGCCTGATCTCTGTAGGCTTCTGAGAGAGTCTCCTGAGGCAGTCCATCATCTACACTTCTCTACACTGAGGAGACAAGACTCTGAGAAAGGAAAGCCTTGACTGAAGTTGCAAGTGAGTCAACAGTAGAAGCCAGCCTGTCACTCAGAATAAAGGAGAGCAGAACAAAGGGAATCAAACTTCCTGTGCTGAGAAGATGATGCAAAAATCATTCTAGACACAGTTGAGTGACAAGCCCAGAGGGCAGGGTGTATGGGCAGAATTCCTTACCTCGATATGCTTTAGCTTTCTCCCAATACACCTAAGGTCTGATACCAGAGATTAGAGGTTTATTGTTACTATTTTCAACAATATTATTAACCTTAATGGAAAGGCGAGGCCAAATTCCCAGTGCCTGATCAGACACGATTTAGCCCTCCCACCTGAGATTTTCCAAGGGTGGGGCAGTGGGAATACTCAGCCTCAGGAATTGTCAATAGCACAGATATGTTGTCTGTAGAAATGCCAAATAATAAAACTGACTAAAAGTTAGTCTACTTTTTGTTAATACCATGCGCTAGCAGATATGAATAGTATCAGTGATATAGAGATATTAAAAAAAAAAATACCTTGTTGGTTTAAGCTCTAAACAATTGTAGTTTAATTGTGATCATATACATGTAAGCAGCAAGTTGGCATATTTATTAGTTTTACTTAACAAATGTCATCCCATGTAAAACTCCAGTTAGACGGTCGACCCAGAACATCCAGAATTAGCTATGTGAAATCACTTTGACAGTGAGTTTGTAACAGTTTGAAATCTTTTGAACTGGCTTCAGGCTAAGTTCCTCTTTCTAAGCCCTGGGGACTACAGTAGCTTGGAAGTAAACAGTGATAGCATAGTGATTGGGAAGATAAGAAACAGATCTTGGGTGACGAATTCTGTCCTTCTATGTGACCATTTGGTGTTTAATTTGTGTTTACAAGCCTTCAACTGCAGAGACATTTAAAGCTTCTAGAATCAACCTTGAAGAAACAAAGACATGGGCTGTTGATTTGGGAGACTCATGAAAAGGAATTTTAAAGAATCTCTGCCAAATTTATCCTTATGTTAAGATTTTTCATAGTTATTTCTGCATACATTGCTTTTTGTGAAAGCAACTTTTTGAAATTAATAAAAAGATTTCTTTGAACAATTGTGAGTGACAATAGATTGGAAAATGCAGCTATCCTCTCTTTTGATCAGGAATATGTGAAGAAGATGAATTTTGATGAAGTCATTGAAAAATTAGCAGAAGTTAAGTCTTGGAAACAAACTGTAATGTTATTATGCATTACTAGAATATTATTCATTACTAGGGTTATTCATTACTAGAAGTGGCCAGTATGTTGGTATTGATTAAAGACTATATTAATGCAATTAAAAAGTATTAATCCATTACTCTGTGGGGTTTTTTCCTGGCCATTATTATTATTAACCTTTTAATTTTATGATTATTACTGAAAATAATTTTATCACAAAGGAGGGTGGCTCTGGGTGTCAAATAAATTAGATATGTCACTGCCCAGAAGAAGTAATATCATGAAGTATCATGCCCCAAACATGCCTGCCTTTACCCCAAACTAGATTTCCATGATTCATCAGATGTAAGTGGCAGGTTTTCAAGTGCCCCATATTTGGATGAAAATTAGTGCCATCTTATTATCAACAATAGAATTCTCTGCATTGTGACATTTTCCCTGAGCCCCCAATCCTGGAGAGTCAGAGAGTAATTCTCTCCTCAGTTGTGTACCAAGTCATAACGGTGTCATGAACAAATGTTTACATGACTGTCTCTCCCAGGAGACTTAAGCTCCTAGATGATAATGTGCACTAATTAGACTATTTCTAACTCTTTTCAGTGAATGAATAAAGGGATGAATGAAAAGAGTGGTATTCTCATCTGAGTACATTCCCCCAAAATCAGACAGATACATATGAAAGGAATAATACTTTTTCTTTAAGAGGAAATGCTAACCCTGATATCATTGATATCACTTTAAAACGAGACCTCACTTGAATTAAATGTCAGTAAACCTGAAAGAATTTTTCGGAAATGCTTAAATAATCAGTCAATGATATGAAAGCAGCCTAGCATAGGGTAGCTTCCCAAACTTGGATCGTGTGTACCACTTTGTAGTTTTGCCTAAATTATATTTTCATATTATTTATTTATATGATTATTTAGTAAATATTTTTTAACTCTATCTACTCTTTTTAAGCTTAAACTGTACCCTAGCCTCAGAAATAAAGATCCATGAAACCTGGGCTTCATGTGTCTATTTATTATTTTTCTAATGCACTCTGAAATAGACACAAATATTGAAATATAGCATGCTCATTCTAGTACTCTCTAAAATAATCTTATATATACCACGAGAAACATAGGCACAGTGGAAATGAAGATAGGCTTGGGGATAAGATGAATCAGAATCCAAGCTGGAGCTTTCCGCTTCCAAAATAATCTAACTTCTTAAACATCAATGCTTCATATCAATATGGTGATAAGAAAAATGACCTCAGAGAACTGTTGAGAATATTAAATGAAATGACATGTGCAAATCCTCTAATAAGTGCTCTGCAGAGATTGTTTATGTGCTTCGTAAATGACAGCTGCTAAAACAGTATTGCCATTTCACCTTTAAAACAAACTGTATTCCTTCTCTCTCCACTTCTTTAATAATCTGCTGGCTATTCTTATTCTAAATATAGCTTCACAGAAACAAGCTGGCTCAATCTGACACAAAACAAACAAGGGCCATAGCAATAGCATGGAATAAAAATACATACAGAAAATGGAGTACGGAGGTAAGAATGCTGAAACTGAAACTTCTCCAGGACTCCCATTCTTGGTTATCTGCAGCCTCGGAAAGTTGACATGAGCTATCTGGGCTTCAGTCTCTTAATCTAATAAATGGAGGGAGTAAAGTCTTTTTCAGTCCAAAATGTTTCACTATTTAATACACCACTCCTTTGCTCTCTTGTTTCTCTCCCTTCACATTTCTTTTTGTATCCTTATGGGTGAGTGTATGTGGAGCAAAGTTCACGATGGAAGTGAAAAGGTCTTCTACTGGGGTTTGAAGAAGGGGTTTTCCAAGTTCAAACAACCTTTAAATTAAGGCCTCTTAACCCTTCTCTTATTGAACTGTCAACCTAGCCCCCTACTGGGGCACTCTAATTCCTCTCTCTCTTTCACCCAGACTTGCCTTTATTTGCTCTTATCTTGTTGGAGGACTTGTGCTCTCAGAGAGAAAGGAGGTTAAAAACAAGAGCCAAAATCAATAACTGGAATCTGAACAGTGGACAGGAGTTTAGTTCACATTTTTTTTCCCAGAGAGAGAAAAGTACTTAGAGTTTTGATTGTATGGTGCTGGCCTCCAAAGCATTTAATTAAGATGTCTGAGGCAGATAATAACAAATGTGAGGGGCTCGGCAACTTGGATGATCATCCTGCAGACAGCCAGGAGATAAACACACTCCCAAATCAGAACACACGTAGCTCCTTCTGCCCCTTCACCCTGCCTACTCAGCAGGCTGGCCACACATGCCCCCAGAGGCCAGCCCATTGTGGGTGGAAGAGCTTAGATTCTGTCTTCTGGAAGAGGGGAGCTCAAATCCTGGGTCGACCAGTATCAATGGTATAACCAAAAGGTACTTAAACTCTCAGCTTCCATCTACAAAAATAAATTTTAAGCAGGGTTTTGTGGAGATTGACTAAGAAACTGTTCTGAGTCTGTGTTACCATATAAGAAGCTCCTCCAGAACATAGTGGTATACATATCACAAAAACAATGATCATGTTTTTATGCTGGTACATTTTATGGGTCAGCCATTTGGAAAGGGCTTGCCTGTGCTCCCCCATGTCTGGAATGACTCCAACGTTCCGAAGCTCGTTGGCATCTCCCTCCATATAGTCAAGGACCTCTCTACATGATATCTCCACCAGGTCTCTCCGTCATGGTGACCTCAGGGTGGTCAGACTCTTGCATGGTGACTCAGGACTCCAACAGCAAGTGTTCCAGCAAACAAGGTAGAAGTTGAAGGGCCGTTCATGACCCAGCCTCGTTAATCCCATTGTGATTTTCATCAAGCTTTTTTGGTCAATGCATTCTCAAGCCCTCTCAGGTTCAAGGGAAAGGCACAGAGAAACTATATTTAAAATATACTATATTTAAAAGCATCAGGTCCAATACCTGAAATATTTTTGGAGTTCTAGAAATGTTATAGATCATAACTCCCCAAGTCGATACTCAGTTGTAGTAATACTGTAATAAATAAAGTCTGTGTGTATACCCTTTTATATCTATTAACTCATTATGTCACAGTGTTCCAATCTAAGCAAGTAAAATATTTTTCTTTATTTGGAAAATAAAGTATAATTAAGAGAGGTTAAGTAAATTAATCAAATCACACAGCTAGTAAGTAGCATCGCTTGGATAAAAACCCAGGATTTCTAATGCAATTTGATTCATTTAGTAGAGTGAATGGGAAAAAATACACTCTGTACTGTGTCCCCTCCAAAATTCATGTCTACCCTGAATCTATGAATAGGACCTTATTAGGAAATACAGTCTTTATAGATGTACTCAAGTTAAGGTTGAGGTCATCCTGGATTAGGGTGCATCCTAAATCCAATACAACTGGGGTCCTTAAAAGAAGAGGGGAATGTGGACATAAAGGCACAGACACAGAGGGGAGCAGGCCATGTGAAGACACAGCATGTGAAGACAGAGGCAGAGATTGGAGTGATGCATCCACAAGCCAAGGAATGCCAAAGGCTGCAGGCCTCCACCAGAGCCAGGAAGTGGCAAGAAAGGATCCTCCCTAGGCCCTTCAGAGAGAGGAAGGCCTTGCTGACACTTTTTTATTTTTATTTTTTTGAGGTACTGTATTAGTCAGGGTTCTCTCGGGAAACAGAATCAACAGGAGATATCTGTAAATAATATAAGATTTTATAAGAGTCTCTCACATGGCCGTGGGGATGCACAAGTACAGATTCCGCAGGGAGGCTGCAGGCCAGGGGCTCCGATGAAAGACCGATGAAATATCCTTGATGAGTTCCTGGGAGAAGTTCGCTGTCCAAAGATGAGCTGGGAAATTCTCTCTGAACGTTGAAATCACTTCCCTTTAAGGCAGTCAACTGATTGGATAAAAGTGTCATCCATTCTTGATCCAATCTCCCTGATTGATGCAGATGCAATCAGCCATCCATGCAGTAAACTCACTGGTGATCGAAGTCCATAAATGCTCTTGTATTATAATTAGCCCAGTGCTTGCTGGACCTAATACCTGGACACAATTACCTGGCTGAGTTGACACATTAGCCTAACCATCACAGGTACCGGGAGCTGGGATTGAACCCAGGACCTCGTATGTGGGAAGCCAGCGCTCAACCACTGAGCCACATTGGCTCCCCTGAGTTGGTTTTTTCATTTGTTTTGCTTGTTGTTTGTCTTCTTTAGGAGGCACCAGGAACCAAACCTGGGACCTCTCATGCGGGAGGCAGGTGCTCAACTGTTTGAGCCACATCCAGTCCCTGACACTTTGATTTTGGACTTTAGATCTCCAGAACTTTGAGGGAATCAATTTCTGTCATTTTAAGGCAC
Source organism: Chaetophractus vellerosus (assembly GCA_004027955.1). Taxonomy (NCBI): domain Eukaryota; kingdom Metazoa; phylum Chordata; class Mammalia; order Cingulata; family Chlamyphoridae; genus Chaetophractus; species Chaetophractus vellerosus. Next base: position 13,197 of record PVKH010005418.1, on the reverse strand, counting down.
CCAGTTTGTGGCATCCTTTATGGTGACCCTAAGAAACTAACACACACTCTGATATTAAGTATAGGGTTTCTTAGAGATATCTGATAAGCATTGACAATTTCAGCTCATCAATTACACATGTACAATGATTAGATAAGTTTTTTTTGCTTACTAATTTCCTTTTACTAGCCTGTCAAAAAAAATGAAGTTGCAATAACTCACATTTGTACTATGAGACAATCAATTCTGCCAAAATATTCTTGTGCTGAAACTTCCCCTTTTTGTGTGTCATAAGGGAGAAGAATCCCTGAAGATCACCTTCCTAGAAGACATTAAGTTATGTTTTGACACAAATTAGTTTCGCAGGCTCTCTCTTATGGTGGGTTGTGTACCTTGTGACTGACGCCCAATTGTCTATTCCACGTCTTCCCCAGTGGGGGACTGTTCAAGGAGTGGACCTAATAGGTCTAAATATAATTCCATCCCCCTTGCTAAGAACAGGTCAGGAAGGGCCATGTGACCCAATTTTGGCCAATAACCAACAAGGAGAAGTTTCTTGGAGGCTTCTGGGAAGGTTTTACTAACAAATTTGAGAGCCACAGAAATGCTAACTGTTGGCAACCAGCATTTAACCATGAGAATAGATGTGTTAAAGACAAAATCCACACACAGAGGATGGCACAGCCAAGAGACTCACAGGAAAAAATGCAGCTGCAGAGGAGGCTGTTACCCTGCCCTAATCCTTCACCACACCAACGTTTGCCACCGCTATGAGCGTTGGCTGCGAACAGCTAACGGCTGCCTTTTTCTCCTGAGAATTGCTGTCTGTAGAGGAGGTGCCCACTCTCCCCTCCTGGAAGTCATTCCCTCTTTCACCCCTGGAATAGTCTGCAGCCACTGACTGAAAGGAACAGGTACAGAGGAATGTGCTCTTGCCCTAGGGCAAGACCAAATCTGTGGTGCTGTTGATGCTCTAGTGCTCCCCCTAGTGTCAGGAAGAAGCTTGACGCCAGCTGAGACCACATCTCTGCTTAGCATCTCCCCCTGCCCCATTCTGTTTCCTTCACTCCCTGTCTTCTGGGAGGTTTTCCTCCATAAACCACATGGACACAAATCTCTTGTTTCAGGTTCTCCGACCCAAGAAGTGACTGAAAGCAAAATTAAACCACCCCTGATACTTGCCCCATCTCTGTCTTTCCAATTGTGTAAACCAGTAGAATTCCTTAAGTTTGAAGACACTAAGCCTTTCAAGTAAGGTTTTTCTGCTACTTGTATACTGAAGCTTCCTAAGAATAACATAGAACTAATTGGGAAATCTGGGCCAGGAAAGTACATAGAATGAGCTGCTACTTCAAAAATGACAGATCTTGATGGTTCCTACAAAGCAAGGAGTTGTTGGACTCAGGAGTTTCTGGGATAAGAATTACTGAGGCTGAGCTGAACATACATTTCAATGAGGTCTTATTTGCTTATGCACCTTAGGAACTCTAGGAAGTTTTGCCAGGTTAGGGGAATTATATCCCTTAATGGATTTGTAAGATCTTTGAAAGAAATGGAAGAGAAAGAGTTGAGTCAAAAAAACCGTGTACCCAAGCTACCATCTTATATTAAGACGGAAATACTGCCTAATCTCTAAGGAAATTGTCTGGCATTGGAAGACTGAGAATTGACTTTGAGGTTGGGGGCCACAAGACCCATGACCCAGCTCCAGGATGGAGGATGACATGATAACATTGGGGCTGTGCAGCTCAATGCACTAGCCAGTGGTCACAGGTGTCTACTGAGCCCTTAGTGTGGCAGGTTCAACCTGACATGTACTGTAACTGCAAAATATATACTGAAAATCAAAAACTTTGTATGAGAAAAGGGAAATAACGCTAATAATTTTTATATTATGTGTTGAAATTAGAACATTTTAGAAAATTGTGTTAAATATTAAAATTAATCTCACCTCTTTTTATTTTTAAGGTAACTAGAAAAAAAAATTTTAACAAATCAATTTTTGATACATATTAATAAATCATAAATCCATCCAAAGTGTACACTCAATGGTATTTGGTATAATCACAGAATTGTACGTTCATCACTTCAATCATCATTAGAGCATTTTCATTATTCCAATAATAATTTTAAAAAACAAAAAAAGAAAAACAAACAAAACTCATCATCTTGCAATCTCTCCATGCTTCCCCTGCTGTACTTAGCTGTTTCTGCCTCTCTAGTTTGTGTTTGTATCTTGTAAAAACAGTCTTATATAGGCAATATTACCCATATTCATATTTCACATGAAGTTTCAGTATGTTATAAAGTCCCATTACATTTTTTTAGCTTTCCTAATAATAATATACATGTCCTTAGACTTTTCCTTTCAACCACTGTCATACCCACATAATAGCTCTGCTGGTCACAAATACTATGAAGTGTTCTCACCAATTCCATTCAATTCCAAAGATTTACAAACAACCTTTTTACCAACTCTGCACAAATTAACTGTCAGCTTTCCATTCTCTATCCTTATAATATTTTGGGGTGACCTATATTCTAATTATTAATTCCATGAGTTTACACAATATATTTAGTTCATAATGGCACAATCATATGGTATTTGTCCTTCTGTGTCTGGCTTGCTTCACTCAACATAATGTCCTCCAGATTCATCCATTTTGTCATATGCTTCACAACTTCATTTCTTCTTACCACTGCATAATATTCCATCGTGTGTATACACCACAATTTGTTTAGCCATTCATTGGTTGAGGACGCCTGGGTGGTTTCCATCTTTTGGTAATTGTGAATAACACTGCTATGAACATCGGTGTGTATATGTCTGTTGTGTCACAGTTCTTTGGGATATATACCTAGTAGTAGTATTACCAGGTCACATGGCAAGTCTACATTCAACTTGCCTAGGAACTGACAAACAGTCCTCCATAGGGGCTGTACCATTCTACAATCCCACCAAGAGTGAATAAGCATTCCTATCTCTCCACAGCCTCTCCAACACTTGTAGTTTTCCTACTTTTTAATACTGGCCAATCTAATTTGTATAAAATGATATCTCATGGTAGTTTTGTTTTGCATTTTCCAAATTGTTAGTGATGTTGAGCATTTTTCATATCTTTTTTCACCATTTCTATTTCTTCTATGGACAATTGTGTATGCACGTCTTTTGCCCTTTTTTTTTTAAGATTTATTTATTTTATTACATATCTCCCCTTCCCCCCCGTTGCGGCGACGCGCCGAGACTTGGTCACTGCGCAGGCGCGGCTTTCCCCGCTTGTGGGCGGTTTCTGCTTCTATTCACGGCCGGCTCTTGCTTCAGTTCACGGGTGGCTGGCTGTGCTCCATTCGCGGGTGACCTGTCCTGCCAGTGGCGGCTTTTGCCCTGTCCGTGGCAGCTTTTTGCCCCGCCCACGGCGGCTCTGGCCAGCCCATGGCGGCTTGCCATTCTCAAGGCGGTCTGCCCGCTAGGAGAGGTCCCCGGGAACCGAACCCGGGGCCTCCCATGTGGTATCCCAGCACGCTCTTTATCCACTGAGCTATCTAGCCAGGCCCCATGCCCTTTTTTTAATCAGGTAGTTTGTCTTTTTATTGTTGAATTGTATTATCTCTTTATATATCATGGATATTGAACCCTTCTTGGATATGTGATTTCCAAATAATTTTTCCCATTAAATCGTCTGTCTTTTCACCCTTTTGACAAAGTCTTTTGAGGTGAAAAAGTGTTTAATTTTGAGGAGGTCCATTTTTCCATTTTTTCTTTCATTGCTTGTGCTTTGGGTGTAAGGTTTAAGAAACTGCCACCTACCACAAGATCTTGAAGGTGTTTTCCTACATTTTCTTCTAGGAGTTTCATGGTTGTCACTTTTATATTTAGGGTTTTTTTTTTATCCATTTTGAGTTAATTTTTGTATAAGGTGTGAAATAGGGGTACTCTTTCTTTCTTTTGGCTATGGATATCCAATTCTTCCAGTACCATTTGTTGAACAGACAGTTTTGGCCCAGCTGGGAGGGCTTGATGGTCTTGCCAAAAATCACTTGACTTTAGATGTGAGGGTCTATTTCTGAGTTCTCGGTTCGATTCCGTTGGTCAATCTGTCTGTCTTTATGCCAATACCATGTTATTTTTACCATTGTAACTAAGCAATATGTTTTAAAGTCTGGAACTGAGAGTCCTCCAACTTTGTTCTTCTTTTTAAAGACATTTTTGGCTATTCAGGGCTCCTTACTTAACAATTGGCTTTTCCATTTCTGCAAAAAATGCGGTCGAGGTTTTTATTGGGATTACATTAAATTTGTAAATCCGTTTGAGTAGAATTGACATTTTAACCTTATTTGGTATTCTAGTTCATGAACACGAATGTCCTTCCATCTATTTAAGTCTTCTTTGGTTTCTTTTAGCAATGTTTTGTAGTGTTCTGAATACAGGTCCTTTATGTTCTTGGTTAAGTTTATTCCTAAATGTTTGAGATTATTTTAGTCACTATTATAAATGGAATTTTTTTTCTGATTTCCTCCTTAGATCACTCTTCAGTAGTGTACAGAAACGTTATTGATTTTTGCATATTAATCTTGTATCCCGCCATTTTGCTGAACTCGTCTATTAGTTATAGTAGCTTTGTTGAGGATTTTTCAGGATTTTATAGATATAGGATCATATCATCAGTGAACAGTGAAAGTTTTACTTCTTTCTTCCCTATTTGGATGCCTTTTATTTCTTTATCTAGATAATTACTTTATCTAAAGCTTCTAGCACAATATTGAATAACAGTGGTGAGAGTGGGCATCCTTGTCTTTTTCCTGATCTCAGTGGGAAAGTAACTAGGAAATTTAAAGCTATAAATGTGGCTCACTTTAAGTGGCTTTTGCACAGTGCTCTTCTAGGCAGTTAAGGCACAGGGCTGTGTCATGAAGATCACACAGGATCCAGCTCTGGAGTAACCTGCTTCTTTCCCTAAAAGACAGCTTGAATTGATAGGTAAACTTAGGATAAAGGAATCATGATTAATAAGACAACTAAAAGCTACTCATCCAGAGTATTCGGGGACGTTTAAGTCATGATACTCTTGATCCACTACTTTACGAAATGGCACCAATTATAAGCAGTTAATTTTTTCTGCCACAGTAAAAATGGCTGGAATACAAACAAGGTGCAATGTGGCAACAAACCAAAAGGGATTTGTCAGGAAACTTATTGGGAAATGAATGGAAAACGTTTCTAGAGATATGAAAAAGTAAGTATTAAAACATATGACCACATGGGATAAGGGGCTCTACAGTTGAACAAAATACAGATGTTTCTAACATATCTCAGTTTATTTGCTAAATTCTTTTTTGATAGAGATACATGAAGAAATACGTTTTTGCAAGCTATTAAGGGAAAGATGTACAAGAGATACTATATTTTTAACCATTTTTTGGAGAACAGCTGGGCTACTCTGACTAGAAAAAAGTAAAACGACAAGGATAGCATTCCCTTCTTTTGTAATATTTGTTGGGTATGGTAGTATGGCCAGTCTCGTTTATAACCTCGTATGGTCCAGTGACTAAAATTCTAGGCAATTCGATGAAGTTGTTGGATGGAACTCCTGGGAGTCTCCATAAAAGGGAAAAAACTCTTTTGACTTTGTCCTTCCCCTTTTTTCTACTTGGGCCCAGATATGATCGCTGGAACCCTAGGAGCCATCTTGTCCCTTTGAGGAAAGGAGCCACACACACTAAGGATACCGGAGCAGAGGGGTAGAAGGAGATTATGGCACTAGGATACTGCTATTGTCACCATGGAAGGTCAATCTCCAGGCTTATTTTATATGAAATAAAAATATTTTTATTTTCACATTTCTTAACAGATAAAGGTGTGCAACCAAACCCTTTGGAGATCCCTGGCCTATGGGAAATGATAGATGGTATGGAATGAATAGCAAAGTAAAGAAGGCCACATGGGAATAAGAGAGAGTGAAAGGAAGAGGAAGAATCTCTTTTAGACCTGAGCCAACCTCCATAAAGGGAATCCTCAAACTTGGCCACCAAAGGACTATCCTTTCCTTCAGGGGCTCCCTGGAGCTTGCTTGATAAAGTTAAAACAAAACTCCTTCATGATCAAGCCTTAGCTACTTCTCTGGCCTCATTTCCTGCCACTCCTCCCACCCCTTTCCTTTTCTTTTGAGCCAGGACTTCTTTTGAAGATTTGCTCAAACATTAATCCTTATCAAAGAGCAAAGTCAAGTGGAAAAATCAGAGAGATAAAAGCAGATAAAAGTAGATAGGAGCCATTAAAGTTGTTCAGCTATGGTTTGTGAGCAAGACCAAGTAGTCATGTTACTGCCCTATGGTTAAATTTTGATTGTGAAAGATGGTAAAACTCTCATAAGAATAGAGCCACGGTTTCATAAAGACAAATAGAAGAGCCCATTAGTTTCACAGCTTTGTGCTGCTAACTTCAATAGCAGTCTCGTGGCTATTGAACTCATTTTCAACCTAACAGTCAAAGACAGAAATTTTTACTTTGATCTCTCAATTCCTTGCCTGTGAGCTTCATATATGTCATATGAACTACAGGTTTTGAACCAGAATATTCGAAGTGCACGCCACTTCTTTATCTGCAACAAATCCCTAAATTTTTCCAAAAGCACATCCCCCAAATAGACTGAGTTTCCTTTGGAACTACTTGAACTCATTATAAAATCTTACCAGAAATCTTTACCAGGTTCATTCATTCATTCAACAAGTTCTATCAAGATCTTAAAAATTCAAAATTGTGCCTGCCTGAAGAAAACATAAGTCTTATAACTAAAAATATGTTTAAAGGTAAAAGAATTGGACATTTCACAGAATATTTCTAAAGTGAAGATTGAAGCTCAAGGGTTATATAATTTAAGTTTCTACAGTGAATCGCAGGACTCTGATTTCAGAGTCCCAGCCCTGGAAGCCATATAATACTGGCCTTGTTTCTCTTTTTTATAAAGGATTTATATTTATGCCCAAATCATGATTTGACAGATATCCAAAAGAGAATTGTATATAGTCAACATTTCCTTTTTCTTTTTTTAAGTCTAAATTCGCACGTAACAACTTCCTAGAAGTCTTAAATGGGTTTATTACCAAGCAATACAAAATTAGACATAAAATGATAATGCTAAAAGAATGTCACTGAAAAGAAGCGTAAGTAATAAATGATATTATTATAGCTGGATAATGCAGGCTTGATTCTTTATTTACACTATTTACAATGTGATCTTTTATTTAGAATAGATTTTAATTCAAAATATAGTTAAGATAATATCAACAAGGACTCTTCATATTGCAACCAATAGAAAGGCCAACTCAAATTGATTTCTATAATTAGGGGATGTATTGACTCACGAAACTGGAAAGTTCAGAATTAGGCCGTGCTTTAAGTTTCATTTTATTCAAAGGCCCACAATGTTACTGGGTCTCATTGTTCAGCAATTCTCTTAGCTTTTCCCTTCTCAGTGATTTTTCTTGATCCTTTGGCTGGCTTTCCGCATGGTAGGAATATGGTTCTCAGTCATTTCCAAGACTCCATACTTCCTTCCTCACTTCCATGTGGGAGAGATTTCTTCTTTTCCCCCAACCATCAATTAAAAGTTCTGAGCTTCATGCTGATATACCAGTCTTGGGCATACATTCAGTCCTAATCTATGAAAATCACAGGAGGATGGAATTATCTTGATTGACTTGAGCCAATTGGGTCTATTAGAGCTGGGGGTGTGGTCAGTCTCATCTAAACCTTAAGTCTGCTGTTCACTGGGGGAGAGGTGAAACAAATCCTTGAGAAATCACCAGAATGGTCACTACCAAGGAAGATAAAGACATAGATATGAAGGCTATTAGTCACTTGACCCAATGCCAAGTCCAGTCATATAAAACAGTGAAAAGATATGGTCCCTGGAGTTGAAGAACTCAAAATCTATATTGTGTAAGACCTCATCCTCACTCATAAAGAAATTACAGTATGGAGGAGGAGATAGTTAAATAACCAATACATGCAATATTGTGTGAAAATACTGTGAACAATAAAAAGTCTTGGAAGGACATGGGGCTCAGAACCAAGCTCTGCTACACAGGAGTTGTGAAATCCTAGTTTTCTCAATAGTAAAGGAGGAATAATAGCACTTACTTTATCATTCATGATGGGTTCAGCTGTAAGTATCAAAAAACCTAACTGAAATTGTTTTATCAATAAGAACATCAACTACATAACATTGGGGATCACCAGAATTGATTAATTCAGCGATTTGATGACATCATTTAGAATCCAACTTCCTTGCACTTTGTTAGCTTTTGACTTCAGGATTATCCTCTCATGTTTGCTAGATGGTTACAGAGGCTCCAACCATCTCCTCACATAACCATGTCCATAGACCCAAAATAAGGGAAATCATGCATCTCTTGTTAAGACCAACAAAATTCTCTGTCGGAAGTCCCTCCTCTCCTATCTCAGAAGGACATCCAAACAGCCTTTCTTTGTCTGGCCAGAATGGCATCAAAGGTCCATGTTTTAACCTCTAACTGGCAAAGGTAATGGAATGGCATGACAGTCCAGACTGATCCAGTGGACTCTTCTTGTTATGTGTAAACAAAGGGGCTCTTTTCTAGAACGGGAGGCTACACAGAGAAAGAGCACTTGAACAAAATCCAAAAGAAACTTCAGGAAGGAAAACTTATTTGGTGTTGGGGAGGGATCATGGGTCAGGTGGACTTGAGAAAGCAACCAAAATACCTACTCTATCAACCCTACAGTTTGTATGTGAAAAGAGCTTAGCGCACTGTGTAGTATATGCAAGAGCCCAATAAATGTTAATCATTGTTATCTAAACAGACCAGTTGTGATAAGGGAAGTTTCAAGTGTATTACAAGTGTATTACTTTGAGTGTTGAAGATGGGCAACTTAGAATTGCCTAAATGAGAAATGACAAAGGACAGAAGGAAACCAGAGGTTGTGGGGCTGGATATGGTGGACAATCAAGGATATCTAAGAAATAGGTTTCTGGATGGATATGGGGTATGAAAGAGGAGTCTAGAAAGATTTCCAGCTTTTTGCCTTGACATGGCTAACATCTCTGGATGTTGGTGTCATTTGCCAAGACAGGAAGGCAAGCGAAGTTCCGGTTTGGTTGCAGGATCAGAGGTGCCAAGTTCAGGGATGGGCATGATAAATTTGAGATATCTGAAGAAAATTCAAGAGGAGATTTAAAAGTAGTACATACCACTACTGATTTTTAAATAATGCACCATCCATTCGTTCAACAAATTTATTGTGCATATACCGGGAACTTGGGACTAATCTCAACCCTTTACAAGCATTCTCTTATGTAATCCCTGCTATGAGAAAGAAGCAGACTAGAAGGGATCTCTAGTCCTTGCTTTTGAGCTCAATTTTGAAATCCATTCAGTGGTGCATCATTGATAGTTAATTACATTGTTGGCAGCAGAATCCTCATACACAAAAGCCACATTGTTTATGTATGTTAACTCAAGAGTGAGGTTATCTATCTCTCATTACAATTAGAAGCCAGCCTGCAAACTCATTAACTGTTTCTCACTCCATGTACACTTGAGAACCTGACCGTGAAGGGCTTGTAAACACATAGAGTGTTATTGATTGGTGAAATACCAAATTCAACCACCTGCAAAGAAAAGCTTCATGTGGGTGTTATTTTGATAATAAATATTTTTAAAGCAACGTTTGTCGGTGATTTATAAATTATAAAGGGTTTTCATAGACATTATCACATTTGATTCTCAAGGAAATATTTTTGATCTGATTTTTTAAATTAGCCTTTTTACTCTGAGATAAATTATAGATTCACATGCAGTAGCAAATAACAACAGAGTAGGTACTATGTATCCTTTATCCATGGCAGCACTGCAAAAGTACTGTATAACAACTAACGGATTGACTTTGATACAGTCAAGATACGGAACATTTCCAACACTACAAAAATTCCTCAGGTTACTCTTATATAGCCACTCCCTCTTCCCTCCTGCCCCACCCCTCCTCAAACCCTGGCAACCACATGCCTCCATGTGCACTTCCAAGTTGTGAAAAAGCCAACGGACCCCAAAGTTACCCGGCAAGCCAGAAGATACTGACCCTGAGAGGAAGCAAGCCTTCTAGCCTTAGAAACTGAGAACCAATAAATCCCTGCTGTTAAGCAACCCAGTGTATGGTATTTGTTTTAACAGCAAGAAACTAAAACAACATACATTTAAAAAAACACACACACACACATTTTAAATTTTGCTGAAGTCGTATTTATCATTTTTTCCTTTTATGGATTGTGTTTTCATTCTCAAGCCCAAGAACTCTTTGCCTAACCTTAGATCCCAAAGATTTTCTTCTATATTTTTAACCTAAGAGTTTCATAGTTTTACTTTCTATATTTAACTCCATTATCCATTTTGAGTTAATTTTTTGTATAAGATGTGAAAGTTAGGTCAAGGATTATTTTTTTGCCTATTAATGCCCAAATGATTCAGCATCATTTGTTGAAAAGATTATCTATTTTGAATTTTAAAACGCATGGACATGGCATATCTCTCCATTTATTTAGATTTTTATTTTTTTTTTTCATTAGCATTGTGTGGTTTTCAGCATACAAGTTCTGTACAGGTTTACCTCTTCCTTTCTAATCTGTATGTCTTTTATTTTCTTCTTTGTTTTGATATTAATATAACTACTCTTGCTTTTCTTTGATTAATATTAACATAATATTGACATAATATATTTTTATCTCCTTTTACTTTCAACTTGCCAATATCATTATGATTGAATCTTGGAGACAGCTTATATTTGGGTCATTTCATTTAATGCATTCCTCCAATCTTCATTTATAAATTGGTATATTTAGACCATTTACATTTAATGTAATTATAGATATGTTAGGACTTAAATCTACCATTTTATTTTTTTGTTTTCTGTTTGTTCTTTCTGCTTTTTGTTTTTGTTTGCTTTTTCCTGCCTTCCTGAGGGTTACTTTAACATTGTTTAGCATTCCATTTTGATTTGTCATAGTGTTTCTGAAAATGTCTCTGTGTAGCTTTTTTATTTGTTGCACATTAAATACGATAACTTATCACAGTCTACTGTTGTCATCATTTTCCCACTTCAGTTTGAGTGAAGTATAGGAATACTACCCTCTTTTTCCCTCTGTCATTTATGATAAAATTGTCTTAAATATTTCCTCTACATACATTTAGAGCCATATCACAAAGTATTATACCATCAAATATTATTTAGAGACCTTAAGAAAAGAAGATACACACACACACACATACATACACACCCTTTCCATTGTCCTTTTTCCTTTCTAATTCCCTTTAAAAAACAAACAAAACAAAAACAACATTTTCTTTCTATTCAGACAGAAATCTGGTGGTGACAAGATTGTCTTAGTTTTCCTCCATCTGAGAATGCCTTGATTTCCCATTTTTTCCTGAAGGACATTTATGCTGGATATATGTGTTATTTCCTAGAGCTGTTATAACAAATTACACAGCCTGGGTGACTTACAACAGCAGAAAATATTTTTTCTCACATGGTCCTGGAGACCAGAAGTCCAAAATCAAGGTGTCCTCAAGGCTGCGCCCCCTTTGTATGGTCTAAGTGAGAATGTCTCCTTGCCTCTTCTGGCTTCTGGTGACTCTGGGTGCTCTTGGGCTTGTGGATGCATAATTCCAGTCTCTGCCTTCACATTTCCTTCTCCTCTGGGTGGCTCAAAGCACCTGTGCTTTTCTCTTATGGCATTTGTCATTGCATTTAAGGCCCGCCCAGATAATCAAGGAAGATTTCACCTTGAGATCCTTAACTTGATTCCATCTGCAAAGAATCTTTTTCCAGGTAAGATCATATTCACAGGTTCCAGGTGGGAATAACTTTGGGGGGCACCATTATTAAACCGACTACAGTATAAAATTTGAGGTTGGTGGGTCTTTTCTTTTGGCACCTGAGAAATATTTTGCAATTGCATTCTAGTCTACTTGGTGTCTGATGAGAAATCCACTGTCATTCTAATTGTTTTCACATAAAGTTAAGATGTTATTTTTCTCTGGTTGCCTTCAAGATTTTTCTTTGTCTTTAGTATTTAGAATGTAATTATGTGATTTGGCATGGATTTCTTTGGCTTTCTTTTGTTTGGGTTTCAGCTTTTCGAATCTATAGTTTTATGTCTCTTGCCAAATGTGGGAAATTTCAGAAATTATCTCTTCAAGTATTTTTTTCAGCCCTCCTTCTTTCTCCACTCCTTGCAGGACTCTGATGACAAGAATGTTAGCTCTTTTTTATGGTCTCATAGATGCCTGAGCCTCTCTTCATTTTTTTTTAATCTATTTTCTTTCTGCTGCTCAGGTTGGTAATTTCTATTCTATCTTCCTATTCACTGATTCTTTCTTTTGTAGCATCCATTCTCCTGTTGAGCCTTATATTGAACTTTTTATCTTTATTAATTTTTACAGCAGAACTTTTTATTTAGCTCCTCTTTATATCTTCTATTTCTTTTCTGAGGCTTTCTAATTTTCATTTGTTTCGAGCATTTTTCCATTGCTCTTTGATGCATTTTAAACTTTGGCAGATTCTAACGTCTCTGCCATTTCAGTGTTAGCATCTGTTGATTGTCTTTTTTAAATTCAGTTTGAGGTCTTCATCCTCAGTGTGATGAGTCATGTTCTATTGAAACCTGGACATTTTCCTATTATGTTATAAGATACTGGATCATATTTAAACCTTCCGTTTTAGCTGGCTTTCTCTGACTCACTATGGCAGGGGCAGGGGAAAGAGCACTGGCTTTTTACTGCTAAGTGGAGGGAGAAGCCTAGGCTCCTCACTTGGTCTTTATTGTCACCTGAGCCTGGAGGCTCCTCATTATTGCTAGGCAGGTGTGGGAGTGCTGTCTCCACTGACACCACGGTGAAAGCAGCCATGTTCCTCCTGGGCAATGGCTAAAGTCCTGATTCTCCACTAAGCCTCCTCTGATACCATCCCAATGAGGAATAGCAGGGCTACCTCACTACTTCTGGATGGGGATGGAAGTCCAGGTTCCCTACATGGGTTCCACTGACACAGTAAGAGCAGGATGGGGGAAAGAAGGGTAAATGGGTGGGAACTCATTAGGGGCCAGTGGGGAATGAAAGTCCTGCATCTCTACTTGGCCTTTTCTGACACAGTCCAGAGAACGTGTTGGGACTCCTTATTATAGC